>JASKGM010007804.1:0-41066 GCA_034509205.1 Ceratonia siliqua | reverse complement strand
TGTGTGTGTGTGTGTGTGTGTGTGTGTGTGTGTGTGTGTGTGTGTGTGTGTGTGTGTGTGTGTGTGTGTGTGAGAGACATAGCTCATATAGATATAGCTGCTTTTTTGGTGATCTTGGTGGAACTGCAAGAAGCTGTATCTTCAAATAGCGCCTGCAGATTGTATGGTCCAACCACATCAGTTGTTCCATTCCAAAATAGATCAGCTATCTTCTTGTTAGCAGCTTCGCTAGGATGAATACCATCAAACCATAAATGATCACTCGGATCAGAGCACAGTTCAAAATTTCCTTCAATGCCACAACTCAGCTCCCCATTGTATGACCCACTGCCACAACAAGCAGCCGTCGTATAGAACGAGAGAGAAAAGTAAATAACCAATTGTAGCAATGGGCCAAAGCTCAGTGAAACTCAAATTTTTTTCATTCTTCACATTTTCTACTATTCATCCCTTAGGCTGCACAACAAAAGTTCATTCCCTTTTGATAATTCAAACCAAAATCAGGTGTTTACACCCTCGTTCAAACTATTGGCACCTGTTGTTTGTTTGTTACAATAATAACGTCCTTAGAATTAAAACTTCAGACCTATTGGTTATCAAGATTCTTAGTTCAATCTCGGTGACCATTTCATCTAGTAGATGATGCCATGATTGACAACTTAATTTCTTTAAGGTGTCATGAATTTGAATCTTGAGAATGCCTACTATTGTGACAAATAAACAATATGTCTGTTGTTGTACTATGGACATAGGATGCACTTGTGCAAGTTTACCCAATCGGTGCGATCCTGTCAGGTCTTAGGATCTGGTTTATAGAGCTAACACAAACTTGAACTTGGATACAGCAAAACAAGGACAAAGATAATTCTCTAAAGTCTAGAAGTTAGGAACATACCATTTAATGATGAACTAAGATCTGACAACAATGAAGTAATCAAAGTAGGCATATTTCAAATCCGCAAACCATGGTTCGCAATTCTTATATAGATTAAGTCTATCTTTCATTGCAATGTTGTTCCATGGTGCTGCGAGTTGAAAGAAACTTTGGCACTCGATCGTGTTGTTCCACTTATTTTTAGAGTAGGGCGTTTTCTCCAAAGGCCCTATGTTTTGGAACCCAAATTTCCTTCCGCCGTATATATATGCGCGCTATAATAAGATATTAGCAACATGGATTAGTACTTATGTATACAAGCAATAATCATATAATCTATTAAGGCTTTTATTACACTATATTTATCTTCATCCATCCAGGCATCTAGGATTTTGTATTTTCTTATATACCAAAGTTAGATACTTGTGCTTGGTGTGAAATTTTGTTTTCAAATGTCCAATTATGATTTAGTATATGATTCCAGGTTTTCATAGAAGAATCCAATGTTAGTGCTGTGAAACACGATCCGAAGATCTACAGGAATGCATAAACTGAGTAAACTCGTAAGAGTGCACTTGGCTAACATGTCCATAATACGATAACTAGCGCACCTATTATTTATTTGTAAATAATGGACATATTCAAACCCATAAGACATTGTTAAAGGATTTATTCATTGGCTCTCTTAGTAGCCAATTCTTCTATAGGAGAGTAGAGTAGGCTGCTAGGAGAGCCAATGAATAAATCAGTTAACAAGATGTCATGTGTTTAAACCTGGAGATGCCTAAACAATAGACACGTTGTTGTATACATTAACTAGGTGCACTCTTGTGGGTTCACCCAATAAGTGCATTCCTGTGGGTTTTAGGATTGTGTATCATAGCGCTAACATTATAACAAAATATCAAGAAACCCAAAATATAAATATACTAAACGGTTCTTATATATATATACAAAGGGGCTTACTCTCATATCGCCCACAGTGGATAGTAGGGAAGTTTTAACATTTTTTTTATATTTTTTAGGTTTTTTTAATTTTTAAAATTTTTAAAATTAATTAAATATTTTTTATATTATGTATTTTTTTCAGAATTTTTTAACATGTTTTTTTTATTTTTTTAAAAATTTTTTAACTTACAAATAAATAATAAAAAAATTATTGATAAATAGTATCAAGAATGTAAAAAAAAATTTTAAAAAATTCTTAAAAATATTTATAATATAAAAAATAATTTACTAATTTTAAAAAATAAAAAAAATAAAAAATAAAAAATAAAAAGTAAAAAAAGAACATATTCTTACCACAATTGCTGCATTAACGAATCGGTTGAGCACACTGTCAATAGTCTTTGCCACCTTCGTCAAGTCCAGGACAGGTCCAAGATTCACGTAATCCACAGTGCCCAAGGTAAATAGGTATATGGATTTTTCTAGAAGCCTCACAGTTGGTTCAATCCCGTAAGTATCCGTTAAATAGTTTACGACATTATCAAAGTATTCTATCTGCTTGAAAAAGTCTAACTGGAAAAATAACAAAATAGAGCGTAAGAGAGAAGAAGAGCAAGCATTTACTGATATAATAGATCAGCTCCCTATATATTCATTTCCACCTACATTGGTATCATTATTAATGGTGACAGAAGCTCCGGCAGTTGCAAAGCTCACCCCATAGTGCCATTCACTTGTCACATTCGCAAGATATGGTCGTATAGTTGGCAACCCACATTTCTCAGCTGCAAAAGGAAAGCGGGTCTGTAAAAGAAGCCTGAATATGATGGTAGATGGCTAAGGCAAACCACAATATTGAGATAATAACTGGTTAGTTGGTTACCAATGAAGTCAACTACGAGGCGACCATCAGAGGGTCTTCCAGTGGGGGCGTGGAAGTAAGTTTCACCATAAGGGGGCTGGTTGTATTGGCTATCTGGATCAAGAATAGCTTTGTTTCCAGTATCATAAAATCCATCCCCGAAAACGAAGAGTGCAAAAGCATTATCCGGCAATGTTGGAAGGCAAGAAGTCGGAGGGATGAGAGAAGAAGATGCAATAAGAAGGTAGGCTAAGATGGGAAAGAGAAACCCCAACCTTCCCATGTTCATGCTCATGCTGTAGGACGTGTGAGGCAGGAGGATGATTGTGTGGTGGAATGATAAGATGGAACTATAAGTAATGATAAGTAATGATAAGATTTTTGGCCACGTGAATTAAGAGGCTTGTTCTTTTCTCACTCACCCTCCGTCCCAAAGAATATCATTTTTCATGTGACTATTTATAAGAAAAATGATATTCTCTTGCCGCTTTTTCTCACACTCTTTTTAAATCTCATTTTTAATCATAGATAATATATAAAAATAATAGATATGATTGATAGATGATTAATAGATAATAATAAAATAATAGATATTAAAAGAAGTGTGAAAAAAATATAAGAAAGAGGCGTGTAAGAATATTATTTTTCTTATATAAAATCTAAGAAGAACGAATACAAATAAAATACATGGAACATTCTAAAAATCGCAAGACATGATACGACTTGTATATATATATTTAAAAAATTATATATATATATATATATATATATATATATATATGTATATAAATCAAACAAATTTATAAAATTTATAATTTAGAAATATGAATAATAAAGAGTGCAAAGTTATAGAATGAGAAAAATAAAAGATGTCAAACGATTCCTAAAAAAAGGAGAGGGAGAGATGTGGTATGGCCAAAGGCTCTAGGAAGAAGGGAAAAAAGGAGAAAGGAGGGAAAGGAATGAATTGAAACATATGTTATTGAAAATGAATTTGATTTAAAAAAAGATATGAAAAATGACAAGTCATATCCAACTCATTTCAAATTATATTTGAGTCGTGTCAATTATGTGTTTAAACATAAAAAAAATTATTTGAACACGTGTGTTTGAACTAATTTTTTTTTTAAACACGTCTATATACATATTAAACATGTATTGTAATTGTATTTAACACACACAAAACACCACAATAAAATAGGGTGTCCACTTCCTAGTATAAAACATATAACACCAAATTTAAAAGTCATCAGGAATTTACGGGGAAAACAATAAAAGATGAGTTTTACATTCAAATGTTCTGTGTCAGGAAAAATTTTATCTGCCTCCAATGAGGTATAGTCACTTTCCTCCTTGCTCCTAATATGACACTCAGCTCCAAGTTTTTATTGTAACATTATATATAGTAACCTCTTTTTTCTTGTCTATTTGAACAGCTTTAGTAAATTTTCATATAAAAAACAAAGAAAAATGATAACCATGGAAGGGATAGTCCAAAGTAGAGATGCCTAGCTGTAGGCTGTAACATAATGACCACACAGTACTGAACGTCCCTTTTCAGTTGAACTGTGCACCCTTATCAATCCTTTAAGTATATAAAAAAACATGGGCGGCTTCGGAATAATAGAATTAATATAAAAATATGTGGTTCTGATTATGGCTTCAATTCTCTACACATCCAAATTCTCTAGTTTTTCAATAGTCACTTGGGTGATAGCAATAGTCTTGGATGGATATAATGAGTGTGATATGATTGTGGTTATGCAACCGAGAATTCAATCATTATGCATTTATATTTTATCTCTTTGATTTATTCTCTTGAAATTTTAACCTTCGTCTTTCAATGTAAATTCGTTATCAAAATAATTGTTATTAAATCACACCAATAATTAAATATATATTTAATTAAATTTCATCAACATATTTATTAACAATAATTATTTTATTAATGAAATATATATTAAAAGACTAAATAAATAAAAAAATCTTTGAATGATCATTAAATTGAGAACTTATAAACCTTTCAAGGATGAAACAATAATTTCGTCTATTAGAATTAATATGCACCTAAACACTTAATTCTAAGGGGTATCTCTATATGGAGGAGCTTTGCTTTGGTTGAGAAATAGTAGGACACTCACACTAGGATGGCACAGAATACCCAGATTGAGTAGGCTTCAATGAAAAAAAAATTAATGAAGGCTCGAAATCTCCATGCATTCAATTTTTTCTTTCTTTCATTTCTTGAATAGATTTATTTCCTAAATAATTATCATATATCATTTAATATTTATACGATTCATAAATAGATATTTGTCTTAAATGAATAATTGTTATTTATAATTGTTAATTTTCTATTTAATAAATATTTATTAGGAGAGCAAATAGTTTACTTTATATTTAGAGTTTTTTTTTTTGGTCCAAGGTATAAATACTTTAAAATCTTAAAAAAAAAGTTATGTTAAGTATTACAAGTTGTAGACCAATGCCTTGCACAGACTAATATTTTTAAAATACTATATTATTAATCTAAATATGAATTAATATTTAAAATTTTAATATATGTTAATTTCACAAAAAATATTTGTCTTTAATAAATAGTAATTTTAATACAAAAATTTTAAATGAAAATTAAAAGAAAAAGAAGCTAATCTTATGAAAAAATTAAATGAAAATTAGATTTATGATAAATACTTTTAACTTTTAAAACATTATAATTAATAAAAATTTAGATATAAAAATTTAAAATATTAATTCAAAGATTAAAATAAATAAACTTAATAGGGAAGTTTAGATTATATTTTAAATTAAAAAATAAATTATTTCTCTATTTAATTATTAATTAATCAACTCAGCTAAACAAATAATTAAAGGAACAAAAAATACATTAAAATTTTATTAAAGAGATAATTAATTAAATAATAAATAATAAATAATAAATAAAATATAACACTTTAATTAGTTTTAAAAAGAGATAAAATAATTTAATTGAATCAAATTCACTCATATAATGATATCATGATTAGAAGGAAATTAAATAGCTATTTGATTAATTATTCAAAAATATTTTACATAAAAATTTTAAAGTTTAATATTATTAATTTTTTAAATTAATTTATCAAAGTTATGTTTGTTCATATATATCTTATATAATTTTAGTTTCATTTGATTAATATTTGAGTTATTTATCTTATTTGGTGATGAACTATTGCATAACATTGGAAGAGACAAAATTCAATATATAAAAATTCAATGAAAAGGGTTATTTTGTGGAAAAATTATTCATTGGAGCCAATTGGCCGGGTACCAAATTATTATACGATACACTGCTCATCTTTTTTTTTAATATAAAAAATAGTTATTTATTTATAAAAAATGGTTATTATGTTATAAAAAATAGTTATCTAATTATAAAAAAAATAGTTTTATTATGTTATAATCATTTTTATAACTAAATAACTATTTTTTAAGAAAAAAGAAAAAAATGATGAACAGTGTTTTGCAACATGTAGGAATATGGTGCCCTTGGGACACTGAATAAGAATTTGGTGCCGCGTTGAGCACAAATGAATAATTTTCCCTTTGTTTTATTCATAATCAAAAGTTAATATTTATAGATAAACTAATTGTAAACTCTTGCATGAAGATTTTTGAAAATTTATTTATATAAAATATTTTGTTAATAATTAAAAAAATAAATAAGTAAATCATTAAAATAATTATCTAGCCTTCACTATTTTTTATTTATATATTAATAATTGAAATTGAAGAAACAATAAAGACGATAACTAAAGAGATGATTAATACTCAAGTAAATAAAGAAAAATAAAGAGGACATCTACTTGACTTAACATTTAACTCATAAGTTTTACCTAGAATTAAGTAAATAATTAAGTAAAATATGAAATTGGATAAGTTTTACATTGAAATTTTTAGAGGTACTGAAACATATAATAGAAGAAAGTTCATCACCAATTTTTAGAGATAACTACAAAATAATTGAATAATGAAAAAGTAGAACCAATAATTAAATCTCAACTAATTGGGAAAATTTAAGGAAAATAAAGACTTTCTACTTGATACAATTACTTTACGCATTACTAAACTTTACATGTAACTAAATAATAACTTAAGATAAAAAAAAACATAAAAATAAGATTAATAAGAAGATAACTAAAGAAATAATTAGAGTTCAATTAATTAAAACAATAAGAGTATCCATTCTTTATATATCATCAAATATAATGGGTATTTCATCTAATGGGTGACCTTTTAGGATATAATTGTAATTGATATTTCATCTATATTTTTCTGATTCTCTTTTTCTATACTTTACTATTACTTTGTTGAGGAATAAGGAAGAGTAGGAATTTCTCTAAGAGAGAGACTTCTACAATTTTTTTTTATCCCTTCGTTGAGTTCCTTGACTTGCCTCAAATCACCAAACCAAATGAATATTTAAAAAGTACACTCTCAAATACAATATAGGAATAATAGTGGCAAATTTGGTTTGATGGTACGGTCTATCTTCAAACAGTGGGAATTTTAATGGCTTCAAAAGTAATATTAATTTGGTATTTAAAAAATTTTAATTTACTTAATTATAGAATTCTAAAATACATAATTCAATTCAATTAAATATAGAATTCTAAAAGAATATATTTAATTTTATAAATGGATTTAATGTTTTAGTAGTCATAAATAATGGTTGTGATGAATGAATGTAGATTTATGGGATATATGGTTAATGTGGTAATCGTGCATTGGAGTTAAAGGGTCTTGGACTCTTCTATATATACGTCCATTGGTTTTACAAATAAAATATGCAAAATTAATGCTGGCCGAAAGTAGCAAGTTAATTACTTGTAAAAACTTTTATTATTCTTTGTTTTTCTTAATATGTGTAAATTGAGTTTACATTTTATTATTCTACAATCTTTTTCTGTTGGGTTCTAAAGGGAGAATCCTTTGCTATTTTGAAGGAGTTTTGTAACTTAGAAGAAGGATATAATAAAAAAAAAATTGGGGCATCCGATAATTAATTTTATGACTCTTTTGTTTATATATAAGAATTATTTATTTCTTACACAAACACTATAGATAATCGATTAAGGCTAATTAAAAGTGTAAATAGACATTTAAATATAAATTAATATTTTATATAAATAAATAATTTAGTAAAGAATATTTTTGAAAATCACAAGTATAATTAGTTAGGAGTTCCAATAAGTCCACTTATTAACGGGATGCTTCAAAAGTATTTATACAAATTCTTATAATATTTTATAATAAAAATTAAATTAAAAAAACTATTTCTGCATTTTCAAAATTATAATAATTTATAAAAATGTCTTATTGGATTTAATATTTGTTAGGAACTAAGACGGAGATATAACCAAAAAAAATAATAAAGATGACAAAATAGTAAGCATTTATAAAATAGAAGTAGTATGAGAATTTTTAAAATAATAATTATATTATATATATATATATATATATATATATATATATATTTTTTAATATGAAGGACTAAGTTACAAACCCCTCAATTATTTTATTATTTATTATTTATTATTTTTTCATTAATTATTTATATTATTTATTAATTTTTTATTTATAGTAATTTTTTTTAAAAATTTTTGAAATTATTTTATATTTTATTGATTATTTTATTTTTTCTTTAAAATATTTATTTTTTTAAATGTGTGATTCTTTTTAAATTTTTTTGATTGTTTAATTTTTTAAAATTTATCATTAGTTTATTATTATTAAAAAATTTAAAATTTAAAATTTAAAAAAAAATAAAATCTATCTTTTAAGATATTTTAAAATTTTTAAAATGGGATTGTAGGATAGTAAGACTTCTATTATATATATATACTTTTAAAATAATTATTTGAAATAGAGGAAATGCAAACGGTTTTAATCACACAAGGCTTCGGGCCAATGGGGTGGTCCAATAGAGGACCACAGGACCACAAGGTAGTGACCACCCTTTCCACGTGACAGTGTATATCCTTTGCAATCCCAGCCCGCTCCCCAGTCCACACAGTATTTTACTATTTTTATTTTAACTGAAACTAATTAAATGTTTTTAATTATAAAAATACAGTCATCCAGATTGTTTTTATAAAATTTTTATCGATAAACTTACAAAAAATAAATGTTTATAAATGAAAGAGTAAAATATGCTTTTTTTCTCTTAACAGATATTTTAATTATACTTATTTTCTCTTATTTTAATTTTAAAAAAAATATATTTTCTTTTCCTCTAACTTAACCCTATTAAGAATATTTTATTAAAATTTTAAAAAAAATAATTAAAAAAATTAATGATAAAGTTATCTCCATTACTCTCTCTCACCCCTAATACTTTAACATGACACAATGAGAAGAGAAATGTCGTACAAAGAAGAGAAATGAGAATATTTTATTTTATTTTTATTTTGTTTTAAGAATAAAAAATATTTTTTTGTCTAAAAATATAATTACTCAAAAAAATTCTTTTTTGTTTATTTTAAAAGTATCATTTTTCTATTTCTTCTATTTAAAAAATATAATTAGTTGAAAACAATTATTTTTTTTGTTTTAAAAATATATTTTTTGTTTGTTTTAAGAATAGAATGACTTGAAAATATTTCTTTTTTTTTTTAGAAATATCATTGCTTAAAATTTGTTTCTGTTATAAAAATAAACTTATTTCAAATTTTCACTTTTTTTGTTTTAAAAAAATATTACTTAAATTTTTTTTATATAAATATACTTGAAAAAAATTTATTTTTTCATAGTTTTGATCATAGTAAAATCTTAATTTTGGTTAATGTCTATTATTTTTAGATTATTTAATATTATATATATTTTTATATTTTTTATATTATATATATAATTTATATAATTATATTCTTCTTATAATATTTATTATTTATTTTAAGAATTTTAATAATATTTATTTTATTAAATATTTTTATATTTATAACTATTAGAGAAATGAACTATAGTCTAGAAACATTGATTAAAGATCATTTTATCTGTGTTACCTTTTACAACACAAAACAAGCTATAGTGTCAATGAAAAATAAGAAAAATAAAAATGGTATTTTGGTCATATTAAAAAAATTAAACCTTTGACCAGAAGATAACAATTAATTTTAATGAAAGTTTCATTTTTGAATTTAGTTATAACTTGTTTCTAATTTATAAGGAACGGAAATGTATGTTTTTAAAATAGAGAGAGGGGAGTGTAATTAAAATGTCTCTCAAGGAAAGAGAGAATATTTTACTCTAAATGAAACTAATTAAATGTTTTTGAGTTAATTTTTTTTTTAGTACAAATGGTTAGATAGTACACGTATGGGTGTTTACAGTTTGATTTTGGATCAGATCAAACCGCACATAGAACTGTAGTTCGGTTTTGGTGAATATTAAGATTAGAAACCTAAGAGACTGTTTGTATGAGTTTGTACTTTTTAATATGTGCTTTAAATAGAAGTAATACATTTAAAAAAAATAAGTATTTAGCGTTTAGATATAATTATGTAAAAATGATTTTATTGAGAAAAAAAGCATATGTGTTGCATTTGGATGCAAAAATATAAAAGTACTTTTGTGCAGGTAAAATTACTAAAAAGGACATGTAGAAACATTTTTTATGTTTTGTTTTGGATAAAAAAACAATTATTACAAAATTTGAAAAAAAACTGTTAAAAAAATTTGAAATATGTAATATATGTTTTTAGTTAATATTTATTAAAAATCCTATAATTAAAAAATTTATGTTTTAAATTCAATTTAAAATTATCATGTAATGAAATGCACAATATTTTAGGAAATAAAATTTTTATTGTGTTTGAATAAAAAAAAACTATTATTACAAAAATATTTATTGTGTTTGGATAGAAATAAAATTTCAAAAAAGGAGCAAGGATAGATTTGTCCAAAATTTTTTCTCTTCCTTTCATTGCAAGTAGTTTTTTTTTTTGTTGCCAAAAAGCATTTTTCCTAAGAAGCAACAGTCACACACTCAATTCAAGGAAAAACGCCTTTTTTTTATTGAAAAAAGCATCATCCATCCCCTAAAAACAAAAGCTAAACGGGCTCTAAATCGTTAATATGCAGTTTGATTTAGTTTAAAATCACGATCTGTACAATTTTAGAGAGGGAGTTTAAGCATTAAACCCATGCCAACCTTATTTAGGAACTTCTATTATAATATGAGTTTACCATTTCTCTTCTACCTTTTCTTGTTAAGAAATGTTATTACAGAAGAAAAGATTACAAAAGAGGTGGAGGACAAGATATACTCCATAACAGAGGCATAAAAAGAAAACAAACAATACCATCAATACAAAAAGGTTCTTCAATTCCTTTACATCTTTGTAAGAAAAACCCCTTTAAAGAGACAATTGCTAGATCTGACAGCAAAGGAATAATACCCCTAAATTAGAAATCCAAAATTGAAAGAAAAATGAAAGATTTTCCTTACCTTATACGGATTTTAAATGAGAGAGAGTAGGTGTAAGCTCACCTGTAAGCTCTTTGAGCTTCCCTTCATTCGCTTCATGTAAGTCGTACAACATATAGCTAAAAGTCAAAGGGCCCATACTACCTGCCTATCCCCTCGCTCTGAGGGACTGTAGATGGAAAAACGCCTTATAAACCACCCCATTAGTCTAAAAGATAGGGGAAAGAGCATATGCATTTGCATGATGCCTCCAGATTTCTCCCTAGCTACACCTGGAGCCAATCCCCTTGGTAGGGAGGTTTATATTATTATATATAATCAATCTCGAGTTCTATTCAACTTACCTAGAAAATGTTGGTTCGAGCCCATCTATGACCCTAAGCAAGACATTATGGTCATAGATTGAATATCAATGAACTCATCTATATGCTTAACATTGGCAATTCATTTGCGCCTCCTGCTGTTGATAGTAGTAGTGCATACCCTCCTTAGACATGCAAGGCTGGTCTCGACGGCGAGAGAGGGCTGGTTTCTTCCCGGCGAGAGAGGGATAAGGCGTCGTGAAGAAGAAATGAAGAAAGAAGAATCAGATGAGGCCTGAAGGAGTGAGGGACTAAGGTGTAGGGAAAGGGAAGTACAAGCACTAAGTAACTAAAGACTGAAGTAGCCTAAGCCAACTATCTACAATTTTTTTAAATGTACGGTTTGGTTTGGTTTAAACTGTAGTTTGGGAAACCGCAAACTGAACCGTTCATATGCAATTTGAGAATATTGGAATCGAACCAAACCATTAGTGATGCGGTTTAATTCAGTTCTAGCTGCAGTTTGTTTGATTTGGGAATAGTTAAAATGAGTGAATTATAAACCTAAAAATTATTTAAGCTAAAATAAATCCTTTTATCCATAATATGCACTATTTTCACTTATCATATTTGGCCCAAACTAACACAAGGGATGAATAAGTACACTTGTAGCCCACTTTTACCCCAGTTTACTTTTCCTAAATGGAGGGACGAAACTAAAAAAAATAGTAAGAGGGAATAAAATAACATGCACACACATTTAAGTGATATATTTATAAAATAACAGAGATAATATAAAAATTTTAGAATGTGTATTTATGTCATATATACATACACATATAAAAACCTTTTTCTTGAGGAGGTGACTGTCCCAGTTCCGTCCTAGCCTAAACTTTAAATTATCTATTTTCTAGCCTTCAACTATTTTAGAAGACCTACCCCTAGCCTTCCACACAACAGCTGGTAATAAGGATCACTCTGTTTCCATTATAAACTTCATTATGCTGGACCTACTCATATCAGCAAATTGAACATATCATTTAAGAATATTTTGTGCGAAGAAAGTCTAACTAATTAGGCCTGCCCCTTATTTTTTGGAAAAATTAGCTAAGTTCTTCATCTCACATTTATAGATTATATATATATAATTAATAATAAAAAATCATAATTCTAATATAATTAGGCCTCTTGCATTCACCTCATTTAATGTTTATTTAACAAATGTCAAGATAGCTACACTCATGGCTGAATTTTTTGAATTTTTTTAGAATAAAAATTATAAAAAATCAAAAAGGCATTTGGCGGTATGAGTACCACCGTAGGATAGCAAATACCTGTATGTATATGGAGGTGAAATTATTTTATTATCAATATATAATTATAGGTATATGGATGGATTACCTTTGAGCGATTGTAATGGCACTACTTTTAAAAATAATCTCATTCATGTACTTTTAATTTTGACTCTTGGAACTTTGGAAGGTTTAGAGGATGCTGGAGATGGGTCATACTCCTTTAATATTTTAGTGAACCATGAATAAATATATAAATTTATTAAAAATGTGTTTTATTAAAAGTATTTTTGATATACTTGATTACACATTTATTTATGACTGACTTAGTCATTCAAATTTACTTAATTTTTTTCTTGTAATAGTAAATGAGAAAAGCTACTCTTATAAAAGAATTATGATATTTGTATATTATTTATTTTATATCATCTTATATTTATTATTTTTATATTATCAGTTTTGATACTCCCACAGTAATAGGAGGTGGAAAAAAAATGTTCAGTAGGCATTTCGGTTGATTTGGAAGGTTTGGTAGAGTAATGATCGTTTTATATATATATATATATATATTTTTTTTTTACCTCAATTTTATTTTGTAATATATTATAAAATAATAATAATAATATATAATAAATAATGATAAAATAATAAATATAATAAGAGAAGTAAAACTAATATAAGAAAAAGTAAAGTATTACTCATTTTTGTAATAGTTAAAAAATATTATTTGTATATTACTTTTCATACCCTATCATTATACATTTTTCATATATGTTATATTATTATTTTTCTACATTAAATCAATAATTACAATTAAAGGTATAAGAGATGATATAAAAATGGGGGATGCTATGGTATAGCCCAAACATAATTTTCGGTAACTAAATTTTATATTTTCTTGATTTTTTGTTTCGATTTATTTTTTATTTTTTAACATTAATTAATTATTGTCCAGGTCATATAATTTTTTAAGAATTTTTTAAAATATTTTTAAATATTTTAAAGAATTTTTTATATCTTTTTTATACTATTCACCCATAATTTTTTTAATACTATTCATTCATAAGTATAAAGATTTTAAAAAAATATAAAAACATTTCAAAAAAATATATGACATGGTAAATATTTAATTAATATTAAAAAGTAAAAAAATCAAGATAAAAATAAAAAATATAACAAAAATCAACACTGTTAAAATTGGAGGTGACATGAAAAAGGGATAGGGGAGGGGATGTAGCTTAGAATTTCCCTATAAAAATTGGTCCGTAGTATGTTTGGGGGCGGTAGCCAATATTTTGGCACTTTATAATCTTATTTTTTTTATTTTTTGTCTCAATTTTTATATTTGTTAACATTAATTAATTATTGTCTTTGTCATATAATTTTTTAAAATATTATTTAAAAAAATTATACTATTCATTCATAATTTTTTTTGATAATATTTATTTATAAGTAAAAAAAATTTTAAAAATTTTAAAATATATATATAACATAAATAATAATTCATTAATGTTAAAAAATAAAAAATAAAAAAAATAAAAAACACAAAAAACATATCCTATTGTGTCACTGTTTATGACTGAAAGATACTTAAATCCATCAAAATTATGGTATTATGAATAACATCGCAGATAAAATATATTTTTAATACTCTTAAAGAGTATATACTCTCCACGTGAGCTCCAACTCCCAAGCCATGAGGAATAACACAAGGTTAATACTTCTCTACCGCCCACTAATGTGGGCGGGAGGGGAGTTTTTATTTTATTTTTTATATTTTTTTTATATTTTTTTTAAAATTTTTTTATTTTTTAAAATCAATTAATTAAGTTTTATATCATAATTTTTTTTTCAAAATTTTTAAAGATGTTTTTATATTTTTTATAAAATTTTTTAAGTTATAAATAAATAGTAAAAAAAATATAGATAAATAGTAACAGAGATATAAACAAAATTCAAGAAAAAATTAAAAAATATTTTAAAAAATTCTGAAAAAATTATATAAAATAAAAAATACTTAATTATTTTTTAAAAATAAAAAAATTTCAAAAAAAAATGGAGGTTGTAACTTAGAAAAATCCATAACACAATGGCTTGGGATACCGCCGCTCACATATCCTTCTACCGTAGAGAGAGAGTGTGTGAAATAGGAAAAATTCGCTAATTATTATTTCGTTTATAAATAAGATCTTTTTACAAATTACTCACACATTATAAGATCTCCCTCTCTCTTTTTCTTTGGAGCTTGATACCAAAAACCTTTATACAATAATTTCATAAAATTTATAAAAAAAATACTTGTAAATAATTTACGAAGATCTCAACACATAATTATACACATTTAAAAGTTTTGTTTTCTTAAAATTTATTAATAGTTAAATAGTTTAAGAATTAGTAAACTTTTTATAATTTTTTAATTTGTTTGAGAGATATAGAAGTTGAAAAGTATTCAAATATAAATTCAAATTATATTAGAATTAGGGATAAGATAGATATTGAAAATTTAGAATTTATTTAATATTTATGTTTGTTGAACTATTTTCTAGAACATTAAATTATCTTTAACGAGTACTTCAAGGCACTCGTTAACAAGATCCTTAAAATAAAAATAAAGTTTAATTACACTTTTATCAGTTTAATTTATTTAATAAAGTAATTTAGTCACTTTAATTTTTTATTTTGTTTTATTTATTTGAATTACTGAGTTTGAATTAGCAAGTTTAGTTCTAAAAATAACTCGAGTATCACTAAGTCAATTCATTAATTTAATCTTTTTAATTTTAATTTGAGCAAAATTGTTCCTCTAATTTATTTATTAAAGCACAATTTAGTCCTTTTAAGTATAATTTGATCAATTTGGCTTTCGAATTATTTAAACCTTTTAAGGCCTGTTTGGAAGTTTGAGAAAAGTGGAGTGAAGTTATCATTAATCGTTTAGAGTGAGAAGAGAGAGATTAACTACTATATTGTTTGGATATTTACAATAGTTATTAAGATGAGTTGATTCTTTTCCAAAATTATCTTTATATATTATTTTTTTAATGCATTTGAAGGATAAATAGTAATTAAATAAATAATGATAACTCAAATTGTCCTAAACCCTCTAATTTTGAAGGATTTGAAAATTAAAATGTAGAGTAAGTTGAGAACCCATATGAATCCACACAATTTCATTATTGAAAATACATTCAAACAATGGTTAAGATCTTTTTCCCACCCCACTATCATTTTTCACCCCACCCTATTCTCCCAAACAAGCCTATTTGGCTCTCAACTAGAATTTAAACTCGTAACTCACAATCCTCAAAACGATTATAATATCATTAGGTTATAAACTCATCGGTTATTAATAGTAATACATTTTAAAGTAGAGCCATTAAATGACCAAAGTAAAAACAAAACTCAATTAATTAATGCATCTTTAACCAGCCGTTATCATTTTCCAAAGCTTGCAAGTTGCTCATTAATCCACAAATATAACATTTGAAAGTTAAGCCACAAATTTATTAACAGTAACAATAAAAAACCACTGTTTATACAAAATTCAATTAATTTATCAGCTGAAACCTTCCATCAAATAAAAATTAAATGTCAGTAAATGTGAGAATAACTTCCTCTACCTTGTCACTATTTTTGGCAAACTGGTATTCTACATGAATTTAATGCTCATGATGTTATCAAAGCGTAAAATGTATTATTGAGGAATTTGAACTTTTCTCCCCTAATTTTTAAAAATTTATAGTTTAAACTATTAATAAATGAACACATAAACAAATAGCTAAAACTCTTCTCTAACATGAATGAACATGTAATCTACTTCATAATTTCTCTATTTTTTCCTCTAGTGCAATATCACGCACTCGACTTCTATAATTTAGTCAAATAGCTCTTTACTATTTAAATGTATGTTAAATTTAATAATTTTATATAATATATACTAGTTATGTGATAAAAAAGCTAGCATTGGTCAAGAAAATTACATGTTTTGTTTCATAAAGTGACCCAAATGCCCCATTATTAATGTCTTGTTTTCACTTTTTTCTTTTACATTTGGGATATTTGTATAATGGGTTTGTTATTTTCTTTTGTCTTATTATATTTTTTTTGTTATATGATTAACATATATTGAGTAAAATTATTAAATTTAACCTCTAATTAAATGGTAAGGATGCACTTTGGTTAAATCACTAGTTTTTTTTTTCTAGTATTTGTGTTCAGGTGATGTTTGGATCAATTTGCATAAACCTCAATCCATCTTTCTGGTTCAATCAAAGACTCTACATTTACATTGAGACTAAGGATTCACAACGACATTTTTTGTGATATGACCTGTATACCTAACTACACATTATAAGCTCGCATACACTATTAGGTTAACCTTTTGAGGTTCCAAATCATAATAGTTAAGCGTTTTTACACGTGCTACACTTAGTAAATTAGGGTCAGAAATTTAGGAGGACATTACAATAAAAAGAAAATAAATTAGGGTCGGAGATTTAGGAGGACATTACAATAAAAAGAAAATATTGGGGGGAAAATACAAACTCCAATATTATATAAAGGGGGTCGACCATTTCTGAAGCACTAGCAGAGTTCTTGAAAGCAATGGATAATATTATTGAGCTAGTTGAGAAAGTTGTAATTGCCCCTGATGAGAAACCCAAAACCAGGAAGCGAATTTTCTTGTCAAATATTGACCTGTCCCTTGTTGTTTACCAAGACTCTGCCTCCTTTTTTGATCCTCCGAACAGCCCCCAAATGAGCTTCTCTGAGATTTGCAATAACTTATATTTTGCTCTGCGTCAAATGCTTGTGCATTATGACTTCATGGCTGGTCGGCTTGTGTCATGTTTGGAAGAGATTAATGGGTTCGAGATAGACTGTAACGGTGCCGGTATCGTGGTTGCTACGGCGAGAACTGATAAAAAGTTGAGCGAATTTGGTGTGATTTCTACACCTAATCCGGAGTTAAGGCAACTGGTTGTTTTCTTGCATGAAGAGGATGAAGAAATTGATATGAAAGACAAGCCCCTTGTATCTTTACAGGTTTTCATTCTCTTGATCTTATATATAATTTGACCAGATTAGGATTTTAACTAATATGCCACTGTCATATTATAAGAGATAAAGACATAATATGAGACTTGTTATCTGATTAACGAGTCTTATTTATTTATTTTATTTATTAATTCATACATATTATATATTTTTTATTCTTACATGCCAGTATTATGTTATTTTAATTAATTGATCCCGCTTTTATTTTTTATTTTATTTATGAGTTTATATATATTGTATATTTCTTTCTTATAATATGAAATATCATATTAGTTACTTACATGAGATGAGAGAATCTAGAGCCGACTAGCTAGATGCAATGAATCTAGTGGGCTTTGATATTTGTTTTCTTGCATGAAGAAGAGGGTGAAGAATTGATCTCAAAGACAAGCCCCTTGTATCTTTACAAGTTTTCATTCTCTTTTAAGATTCTCTCGTATGAATAACTAACATAATTTTATAATATATGAGATTTGTTCTTTATCAGTGGATCACACTTTTTTTTTTATTTGTGGGCTCATCATATTATGTCTTCTTTTTTATAACATGACATTGTTATGTTATTTTGATTAGTAGGTCCCATTTTTATTTTCTATTTGTGAGCTCATATATATTGTCTTTTTTTTTCTCATAATATGGCTGTCATATTAATTGCTCACATGAGATGAGAGGATTCAAGTCGAGCCAATCATCTAATGAGCTTTGATATTTGTTTCCTTGCATGAAGTGGGTGAAGAAATTGACTTGAAAGACAAGCTTGTTGTATATTTACAAGTTTTCTTTCTCTGATTTTTATGGAAATGGATTTGATTCTTTTTTTTTTTTATGGTCATTTTTGACCTATCGTGATTGTCTATTAACTCTTGAACACCCATGATGAAAATGTTAACAACGTATACTTACTTTGCCAAACAAATTATAATTGTCTAAAAGTTAATAGATAGTCACAATTAGAATAAGAAAATGACAGAATCTAAATTCGATTTTGATATATTTCACCGGATTAAGATTCTCTCGTGTGAGCAGTTAATATAACTCTATTACATATGGGATTAATTCATTAATTGATTAGTGGACCCAACTTATTTCATTTGTAGGTTTTTATATATTGTGTCTTTCTTTATTATAATATGATTATGTCATGTTAGTTTAATTAGTGATTTCACTAATTTTTATCATATACATTATGTCTTTTATTCTCATGACATAATGTCATGTTAGTTTCTTAAATAAAAAAAATCAAAATCCAGTTAGACTCAGATCATTTAGTTGGCTTCATCTTTGTTTTACATAAAAATTTGTTAGGCTTTAGTTCCAAACTTTTTAAAAATTAAAAATTAGACTCAGGTAAATCCATGATCATCTATATTTACAATTCTATTTCTTTCATGGTTGCAACAGCTGATTTGAACTCCTAACAATTATTTAATTTTTCCCTACTTATGGTCAAATACAGAGGAATGCCTTTAATAAAAGGGAGGCACTACTTTACAGCCTACCTTGGTGGGCGGTAGAGAGTTTTATTTTTTTTATATATTTTTTAAGTTTTTTTTTAAGTTTTTTTATTTTTTAAAAATAATTAAATATTTTTTATATCATGAATTTGTTTCAGAATTTTTTAAAATGTTTTTGTATTTTTTATAGAATTTTTTAAGTTACAAATGAATAGTAAAAAAAATTATAGATGAATAGTAACAGAAATGTAAAAAAATTTAAAAAAATTCTAAAAAAAATACTAAGATAAAAAATACTTAATTATTTTTAAAAAGTAAAAAAAATTTTAAAAAAAACTTAAAAACTACAAAAAATAAAAATAAAAAATATTGATGGGGTGTAGGATAGTATTTTCCTTAATAAAATCACAGAATACTACTTTGCTATGCCTCACTGAGGGCTAATGGCCTTTACTTGCAAACTCTGTAACTTGGGGTTTGACCCTGAAGAAAAATTTATTTTCTTTTTTAAAATTTTTTTAAAAGGATTATATAAAAGAAATAATTGAATATTTTTTTTAAAAGCATGTTTGGCCGTATTACAAATATTTTACTTTTTTTAATAATTGGCTTTTAAAAGCTAGGTTAGTGTTTGGCTAACCTTTTTAACAAACGCTTTTGGCAATTATTAATGTTTAAAATCATATACTTTTTATTTTTTTATTTGAGTGATGATATTTTTATCTAAGAAATATTAATTTTTTTTATTGGAGAAGTTCCAATTCCTTATTTTTCTCTTATACAAATTAAGTTTTTGTATTAATTAAATACAAACAAAAAATAAGAAAAAACATTTTTTTGTTAAACAACAGGCAGCCTAGTCAAATGGGCACTAAACCTTTCCACAATGCTTTTAACCAAGTTACTAATACTGTTTTGGCTTTTAATTATGTTTTATAGAAGAAGTTTTAATTTTTTTTCCTTTTTACAATAAAAATAAATTTTATTCTTTTAAAATTAATTATTTTTGTTAATCAAACACAAAAAAAAGAGGTTCATTTCTTTATAAAAGCAACATTTAGTTCCTAGAAATTTAAACATTTTTGTTTCAATGCCTCATTATTTTTTTTAGAAAAAAAGGATACAGATATGAAAAAAAAGAGTGTGATACTATGAAAAGCTTGACCTCTCAAAAAATCAAGCTTTTTTATAGTTAAATGCACTTATTAAGAGGTAGGGTTTTCCCTAAATCACTCCATTAAACAATGTGCTCAACGTTGATTTGCAGTAAGTAGACACTAAATCTTTCAACACTTTAGCCATGTTACTAATGTTTGTGAGTCGTAATTTTTTATTTGAGTGAGAAAAATTGTCTGAAAAGTCATTAATTAGGATTCTCTCATAACATGACAAGGATTTAGATCATTGTTCTTAGGAACTTTAAGGAGTAAATTTTTGAGAGATAGAGAGAAGAGATAGTTTAGTGGGGTTCAAGTGGGTCTTAACCTGATTTAGGTGGTTCCACTCATTTATCTCTTTCATAAATTTATTCAAAAATTTTTAAGCAGACATATAGACTAAGCTAATAATGAATGAACACATAAGCATGTCAATAATGAAATATACCTCTCATATGTTTATGTGTTTATTCATAATTAGCCTGATCAGTGGTCAACACATTTTTTATAAATTATGTCTACCTAAAAATTTCTCAAATTTACCCTTCGGAATATAAATTCACATTGTGGTATAATATTAATTGCTGAGAACAAGAATGATGCTATGAAAAACTCCACTTCGTTGAATAATTTTACGGTTAGATGCACCTCTTAAGAGATAGAGCATATCACCCCATAAAACGAAGTGCTCAAAGTTGATTACTTTACTTTATTGGTTATGACAGCTGACTCAATTTGGATGTGGAAGTTTAGCACTTGCCTCTCACTACAACCACTGCACACTAGATGGGATATCAGTTAGAGATTTTGAGGCGAATTTGGCTGCCTTAACACTTGGCAATAACCTCATTATAGTACCTAATCCAGATAGAACTCTCCTTAAAGCTCGAAACCCTCCAAAGATAAGCCATCCACATTTTGAGTATTCAAAAACCACTGATTTAGATAACTTGTTCACTGCTCGAGGAACCAGTAACACCAACACCATTAACTCATCCATGACAGATAATCCAATCCATGTGCTTCATTTATCACCACAACAAATTGCCAGCTTAAAAAAGAAAGCTCAAAACTTCAGCAATCTAAAGAAAAGCACCACTTTTCAAGTGGTTGCTGCAAAAATATGGAAGGCAAGGAGTATAGCAACGAAGATGGCAGAGGAAAAGATATCCACCATGTTGTTTCCTGTTGATGTTAGGAAAAGGGTCATTCCGGAACTTCAAGATGGCTTTGCCGGCAACGCGTTGATCCCAGGATTTGCCCGGGCAACGGTGAGGGAGCTGAGGGAGTTAGAAGAGGGTTACCACATAAGGAAGGTTCAAGAAGGAATTGAAAGATTGAATGATGAGTATGTGAAGTCTGGGATAGATTGGTTAGAGGTGAATAGAGGAGTGCCTTGTAGGGAAGATAGTTTCTCCTTGGTGGCATGGTGGAGATTGGGGCTAGAGGAGCAAGTGTTTGCATGGGGAAGATTAAAATGTGCTACTCCACTTACAATTAAGCCTGGTCTGGTTTTGTTGTTGCCAGGGACAGAAGATGAAGGAGGCCTTAGTATTTGCCTGGATTTACCTGAGAATCAAATGCAAGAGTTTTGCAGAGTAATGCTGGAAGTTTGAATTTGTTTACTACTAATTTGATGGATATTTAGGGTTTTTATGAATGACAACTTTAGTCAATGCAAGAAAATCATTATCCCAGTCCAATATATATAATGGTATTTCCAATAAGATGAACTTTTGTCAAAATTTCATTCTCCTCCCTCTCCCCTTCCTCCTAGCATCTAACCCTAATTACTGTATTTACATCTCTTTCTTTGTTGCTCTTATGATCATTTTCATAATGTATCTTAGTATAGTCTTGACTCCTTTATTGTATTTGTGTAGTATGCCAACTGATATCCAAATATGTCACAAAAGTTAACAAGCACAACATATGGTAGGCGCTAAACACTGTAGAAATAATTCATGAGAGATTAGAAATAACTCTAACCAATCCAAAATTGAGTGAAAGAAATCTTGATAAAGAACCAGAAAGTGGTTGTTGGACCACATTAAGGAGCTTTAGTGTCTCTAAAACACAACAATATGAGCATAAGAAAGGTCCGAAGGTGAGAAATAAAGGATAAAAGGGTCAGAGGTCTAGAAATGTGATTCGCCTATTCAATTCAAGAACAACAGCAAAAAATATGATGCCAAGTCAATAAAATCATCTTCATTCACTGCCCAGTGTAAAGTTCGTGTAACAATTTCTTTACTTGGAGCCCAAAATACATAAATCAGTTCTCTTAGAGGAAATGCTTTGTTTTTGATGATCCTATTGGCACATTAGTTTAAGTTCAGACTGCTGATCACTGAAACTTAATTACAACAATGTCTATGTACTTAAAACGCCAAAGAAGGGATTTGTCATTGCAGACTTCAACACAAAACCAGCTGAATTTAGTACTGTTATGTCAACCTTTTCACGAGGAAGGTACAAGAAGTCACCCATTCTCTCAAACCCACATAGTTCAAGAAACTCCACACCTCCATGCAAACTCCCAACTCTATCCTGTTAAAAAGATATAGAAAAATATAGCAAATAAACATATTCAGTGCACTGTTGAATAGATTGTAATATTATGGAAGACATGAAGTACCACATTGGAAAGATAAAGAGTGGTTAAAGGGTATGTAAGGTTTGGTTTATCTAACAAGTAGAAAAGATTGTCTTGGGTCAAATATAGATATATATATATATATATATATATATATATTTAAAAGACCTGAACTTTAGACTTTTTTAATTGCTTTCTAGAGACAATTAATGAAGACGTTTTAAGAGGCTTTATTGTATCTTGAAAGAGACTTGTATGAATTTTCCCATAGTGTACAAGCAATATCTCTTCAAAGAGAGTGACAAATCACGCCTCAAAGCCTTTTTTTTTAATGTTGTATTTCTAACCTGCATTGTAACAACTCTTAAATATGTATTGAATCCTTTTTTGAGCATATATAGTGTTTCTGGAGACAAAAATGCTCAGTCAATAATGTTTTTGGAAGTGCTAAAAAAATTCCAAATCATAAGGTAAACAATGAGTAAATACTAGCTTGTCAATGTATCCAGTGAAAGAATTTATAGTGAGATCCTTTCCTCAATGATTTTGGTGTACGTTGATGCAAAATTTCTTCAGAAAAAATTAAAAAGCATTTCATTTAAGTGTTTAGTACAGAACTTAAAACAAGATTCCTACTTTTGGATTAGCTAAACTCAACCAATAATTACATCCTTCTAGAACACTTCGAACTTGGAAAACAGAAAATTAGCAACATTTCAGATTTAGAGAAAACTTGGAAAAGAAACATATCTAGAAATAAAGGAAGGAGAGTTTTAGGAGTAGTTTGAATGAGCTTGTACTTTTTAGTAGGTGTTTCAAATAGAAGTGTTAATTTTTTAAAAAGTAAGTATTTGATATTTTGATATAGTTATGTAGAAGTAATTTTATTGAAAAAACATATTTGTTGTTACATTAGGATATAAAAATGTAAAAACACTTTTGTACAGTTAAAATTACTGAAAAGGGTATATAAAATTACATTTTATATTGTGTTTAGATAAAAAAATACTTTATCACCAATTTTAAAAATTAATTTTTTTATTTTATAAAAAAAAGGAGAAAATTGTCGCCCTTCCCATCTCCCAGCCCTCACATCCCCCCAACCCCTACCCGCAACCATCTCCCCCCTCATCTCCCCAGCGTACAGGTAGGAGTCACCAGCAGCAGCAATGCCCGACGAGGACCCACTGGCGGCGATGACCCACTGCCAACTATGGTAGTGTTGCGACAGAGGTGAAGATACAAGATAGGAACTCTGCAATTGGGGGAAATTGAGTGAAGGTAAATGGCGTTTACATGGGATGGATATGAATGGAAATTGATAAAAAGTGAAAGGGTATATTTGTCCATATTTCCTTCTCTCTCTTCTACTGAAAACTACTTTTTTCCAGAAGCAACAAAAACTAGCTTCTCAAAATAGTAACTTTTCTGCTTCTTTTTTTTTTTCTTTCAAAAAACCACTTAAAAAAAGTTGTTGCCAAACAGCTATTTTACCCAAAAGCATTTTTTTTTTTTGAAAAAAATCTGCTTCTCAAGGGCCAGAAGCAGTTGCCAAACGGGCCTTGAGCCCTAGGATTCAACTCTTGCTTTTTTGCAAAAAGAGACTATCTTGTGAACCTTGAAGAATCAGAACTCAGATTGTTGAATTCCCAAAATAATTTGCAAGCTTTCCTATTATGCAGGAGACTTTAAACTCTTTACAAGTTCTCTCCACAAAATCTCCAGCGAACTCTAACTTCTTGTTTTTCCAGAATTATCTCTCTTTTCCAAATTTCAGGCCAGCTTTCCTCTCCAGAATTTTGCTCTTGCATCTTTATGACTTTTTTCTCCACCTATGTGAGAACTTTCAGCCTCTATTCATATATAGAAAATCTGGTAAAATTCTCAGGACGCTTTGTGATAAACATGAAACTCCTATCTTTATTTTCCTGAGGCTTCATTTGTTTTACTAATAGAAGTAATTGTTTTAGAAAATTTTTTGTCATGAAAAGTTTTTCTTGTGTTTGTTTTGCTAGAAAAGAAAAGTTCATATTTCATTCAAGAGTCTAAATTTGGCTTCAAATTCTCAAAGAAAACATATCTTAAAATTTTCTATTTTCCGATGAAACAACAGGAGCTAGAAAAAACAAGAACTTTATCTCTCCTATGACTCTTGGTGAGGCTGTGATCTTCCAAACCTCTTCTATTTTTAACTCTCTTAGCCTTCCACCACTTTTGGTAGGTCCACTGAGTGCAATTTTCTTCCAGCCCTCGACCTAGAATTTTCTTGGGTAGCTGGATCATTATTTAGGCCCACTTGGGTCCTTAAGTTGATCCCAATATTTTACAGTTTTTGGATACTTCTAGACGTTTCAACTGTTAAAAATTTCCTGCCAACGTTGTACTCCTCAGTGAAATATAGCAATATAAACATAAATTCCAATCAGCATTGAAACAATGACTCCAATCCTGGAGAATGAATAAAAAATTTCCAGCTTCACCGAGTGGTGGACTTGGGTGTATCAGACAAGTTCTGTCACAATAACCAACCTAAAACTTTCTTGAAGAGAACATATGAACCTGAACGGAGCTTCAAAGTTGTCTCTACCCACTTTAAACAGCTTTCACTGTTCTAATTAAAATTGTGGCTTAATCTACATGATTAAACACTACACAAGAAATCCACCGTATCCCCCAAAATTTCACCGGGCAGCCACAAGCACACATAACTTATAATGGCTTGGCCTGAACTAACTATTCAAAGGGCTAAAAAGATCTAAATACTCAATCAAAGGTTCCAGAGAATATAAAATCTTACAATTAATCAAAGAACTGTCTTACCTGGAATAATGGGTTGCTCAATCGGATCTTCCTGTACTTTTCCTCATTGGGATTCATGGCAACATTTCCAACATAAATTAGAAGTGTTTCAAAGGCCCTTCTGACTCTGGCGTGCTCACCCTATAAAGTTTAAAATCCAATAAACAATTAAAAGAAAAGGCTATTGAGAGTAACTTTTATATCCTAAACCTACAGTAACACCTGAATTCCATTAACTTAGGTAGAAAAATAAAAATATGTTCATGAACCTCCTGACATAATCATGATTGAAGTTTTCATGATGTGTAGACTGCTTCTTTTTGATTCTCATGACTGAGTGACATACATAGTCGTATTCTCAGACAACATTTTTGTAAAGATAAGCCTATAAGTTCATCTGTTTTCATCAAGAAATATATGTATACAAAATCTAGACACCTTGGCATGCAACAACATGAATATTCACAACAGCAAACGCTTCACAAGTGATAAGGAGTCAATTTTGTGAAGTAATATGCAATGAATTTTCATCCAAAGTTTTCAAGAATATCATTCTTCTCTACTGAAAATGAGTACAAGTATGTCATAAAGTCATAACTTTTACAAAGGAAAACAAGGATGTTTCATTCTGTTTTAATGAAAAATCTTTGAACCAAAGACACAAAGCTATCCAAGGCAAGGAAGGACACATGTTTCATCTCCGTGAGCATACAGAACAGGATAGGTGCAAAAATGACCAGGATCACTCTATAAAAATGGGTTTTTCCCCTTACCTGACAAGGCATTCTTGTTACAAAGTGATGCATCAGCCTAAATATATCTTACAGAAGCATTTCCTAACTCTTATGGTAGACAAATTACTAGTAAAACATGTTGAAGGAAAAAAATAGAATTTATTAACCTGGTGGTTACGCTTGAGAGACCTCAAACATTCTCTCAAGATCTCAACTTTTGTAACTGTATAAACAGGCTTTGAATCCTGCATTTTCCATTGAAGCAGAAAGTGTTTAAATGTTACTTATGCGATGGAAGAGAAAAAGGACTAATGAAAAGAACATTAGCTATTTAAATATGAAATACAAGAAGCTGTCAACTCAATGTAAAAGAAAACAGATCTGAGTCACACCTTTTCTTTCTTTACTGCAGGAGCTGAAGGTTTCACTGCTTCATGGTCTTCTGGGAGCAATCCAAGTTTAGACCTTCTATTTACCTGTAAATATAAATACACTTAGAGCCTTTTCAACAATGTTTACAATAAAAAAGAACCCAGAATCAGGAATATCGAATGCAAAGTATATTATGGTGGTTACTCTGACATTGTCATGTGTGCATGTATTCTCCCACCAGTTGTTCAGAAGATAAATTATGAAAGTATATCAAGGATTAGGCATTACTTTTTCTTTTGTCTCTGAAAGTAGATATAAAAGGGAGTATATGCATAATAAGGAGCATGTAAAATAAAATTCTTCAGGAAGGTTTCTAGAGGCTAGTTCTTCTAATGCTGAAGAAGAGCTTTGAGAAGATTTCTCCAAGGAAATATTATGTGTCTTCAACTATACTCCACTTGACATACTACTTTTTGCTGCCTCCCCTTCAAATTTCTCTTATGCACAACAATAAAGTAAGCTTATTATACTATGCACTGCTAGCTTCAGTGAAAATGGTTTGCTGAATATAGTTTCTGTTGGGAACCAAATCTGATACCAACTGAATTACTAAATATTGGATTGATATTTTATATTATTCAACAGAGTTACAAAGAAACAAACTGTCGCAAGACTTCCAGAATTACAAACACAGCAAATAACACAACCCTAACATAATAGATACCACAGAACACATACAAACACGTAAACAGCAAGATGCTAGGATTACACATATCTCCCTAGCATTTAGAGTATGCTAGCCACTCCTTCTGGCATTTTGAGTACGTCAGTCACTCCCCAAATCCCTATTCTAATATTTGCCTAGCTCCCCTGCACTCCTTCCTCTCTCATTTATAATGACTGCCAAGTAACTGCCTTGTAACTACCTATAACTGCCTCTTTCCCCTAGGCTCTAACATTTACCCCCCCCCCCCCCCCCCTTGCACTTTCACCTGTCCCCAAGGTGAAATTCTGTAGCCCATCAATTCCAACAGCATCTAACAGCAAATATGGTAGCCCATCAATGCCATTAGTCATTGATCTTCGTGGATCCAACAATCACCGGCATACTAACAATCCCTCCCACAGGAACATGGCGGCTGGTACTTAGGCCTTCTCCCTTTTGCTCCTCTCCAGGCCTCAGGATAGGAACGGCTCTGATACCATTGTTGGGAACCAAATCTGATACCTACTAAATTACTAAATATTGGACTGATATTTTATATTATTCAACAGAATTAAAAAGAAACAAACCGTCAAAAGACTTCCAGAATTACAAACACAGCAAATAACACAACCCTACACATAATAGATACCACAAAACAAATACAAACACATAAACAGCAAGATACTAGGATTACACATATCTCCCTAGCATTCAGAGTATACTAGCCACTCCTTCAAGCATTCTGAATATGCCAGCCACTCCCAAATCCCAATTCCAATATTTGCCTAACTACCCTGCACTCCTTCCTCTCTCATTTGTACATGATAGCCAAGTAACTGCCTATAATTGCCTCTTTCCCCTAGGTTCTAACAGTTTCCAAATTTTGTTGTTTAAAAAATCAATCAGCAAAAAATAACTCCTCTGGATATGGAAAATGATTTCTTCTTCTCAAGATTAATTTATCATTCAGAAAAGTTTTGAGCCACCCATCTATCTGCTCCACTTACCATCTATCACCTACCCGCTATGAACTCTTGTCAGCAATATCAATAGAAACCATTGCTAAAATCTGGTGGTCAGTTCCTATAATCATTAGAATCAGAACACCAAATATCAACCTTGCCATAGCCACCTTTCCTATAGTTTTTGTTACTTTTTCCCAATGCATACTTCAAGCACCAAATTGTCATTGTACGAGAAGAAATCATATTGGCATTCAACAATAAATGCCAGAAAATATCAAGAAAAAGAGAAAAAAGTTTCACTTGTACATCTATTTTATAGCCTCTTAATTCAGGGCATTTGAATTTCTATAATTGACCTAATGCTGACGTAATTCTTAGGTACTACCATTTCTCCTTTGTTTTTAATACACTGACATATGCTGCATTATTTACAACATAGAAAGTGATTGTAATTTCCACATATCTATGTAGTCTCATTCATTCCCAGTGACAAAGGCTTTTAAAAATTATGACAAAGAAATTTGTCAAATACAACATAATAGATAACAAGTTGTTATTCAAATAGTTGCAGTCAAAATATAGAATATTAGTTCCCCACCTTATCCTGCTCTAGTTTCTGTAGAACTCTTTCCCTTGCTCTTTTCTCTTCTTCTTTCTCTGCTTTTCGCAAGGCTATATATCTGATAATTGGACAAACATAAGTTGATAAACTAACTTCCATATAGAAATAGAATAAAACTATAGAGAGCAATTATTAAATGTCAACATACCTTTGTCTTTCATTTTCTTCAGCAATTCGCTTCACCTCATTGAGTTTCTTACCTGCTTCGATCCTCTCCTGGAATGATTGCAATAGAGAGGATTACATAAATTGAGGTCACCACATCTAAAGACTTATTGCAAGATGTAAAAACAGGACTCATGGAAACCTTAACTTCCTTTATGGTTCCACAAAACCAACTGGTTCTACAGGAAAAAAAGTCTGTGATACTTAGTGAGCTCACAAATATATAATTGAAGCAGAAAATATCCATCATTCATAAACCAAAAAGACATTCTAATAAGACACCTATCACTGAAACCTAGCAGCTATAACATTTACAGGGATAATCTTCAAGAGAGTGGCAACATTGTATGAAGAACTTATGAGCTACCACACATACACATCATAAGACTGAAGTAGTATCTTTGTCTATAAGATTCTTCTCGTATGAAGTTAAGACAGATATTGGGGATCAATGGACATCCTTCTATCCCTTCATTAGTTTTCTTTTCAAATATTTTACTCAATGGGAGCATCTTATCCAGCATAAGCCAAGAATTTAGCAGTTGCACCATTTCATCCGTGTCTTTTAGCATAATTTGCAACTTGTCCAATGCAATCATTATATAGTATCATAAAGAATAGGTGGTAGAAAAAACAAAGACGAGCAAAGAAGTTATGGTATAATGGAGAAATTATTAAATTAACAGCACATACCTTCTCCCTTTCTCTCTCCAATTTTTTTTCTTCCTCCTCTTTCTGGTTATGCGCTTGTTCTCTGCAACAGAGCAACATCAGTGGTAATAGGAAGCAACCAGAAGAAAAGGAGAAAGATGAATTAAAAAGTTCCCACTATCATATTAAAATTAAAGCACCATAAGAAATATATTATCTATAGTTGTCAATAATTTGACAATGTATTATGTCAATAACTAACAACTGCTTTGGAAAAAGTGAGAAGGGCCATAAATAAACCTTAACTTCTGTGCTTTGATTTTCATTTCTTCTGTGATAGGGAATGATTGAGAAGAATCAATCTCAATATCTACATCTACCTGGAAGATTGTGAACAATTGAGACATAAGGTAAAACCCAACCATAGAACCCTATCAAAAACGACTGATAATAACAGGCACAAAAGATATGGAAGAAAATGAATGGGTTTTTCTCCTAAATTATAGTTTTTGTTACAAGACAGAACTGGGGAAAAAAAGAAGAAGAAGAGGAAGAAGCAAATGCAGAAGACAGAAACTTTCAACTTGTGGAGATGCCCTAGGTCCTTAGGCTTACATCAAAATAAAAACATTAACATTCCAGGTCAACAACTTGAATTGTAAGACAAGAAAAATTTTATTTTCTTGATAAGCTAGTATCTTTATTGACAAAGATGTTATTAAGAACAGGGGAACTGCAAGTCACAAAACACTACATAAAAAGCAAATTGACCTGAATAGTAGCAACAAATGAGTTTCCAAATTCCAAGAGCCATTAGTTTGCCACATTTGGTACTTGTACCATAGAGCATGTAACAAACAGAAAAGTAAAGGTTTTCTTCTTGTTTGGTTTGCGATTTTGATGGATGAGGTGTTTCAGTATCTTGAGAATCATATCTAGAAGCATGAATAAACTGACAATAGGCTCTTAAGTGCTTTAGAATTTGCCTGGATTAATGTTAGTAGTAAACCATTATTTGCTCAATTCATTCATAAAATACAGCATAATAAGGAGACCATAAATGCCACCAAATCAAGTAGGGCCTTTCCTGGCCTTCTAATTGCTTCTTGCTCTCAACATGATAATTTCTACTACAACAATATTAATCCTCCACGTTTCTGGAGAGAACCAAGAGTCATAATCTAAAATACTAGATAAACCATTAAGTATCAAAACATGATGAACCTTCCTACTATAGCATAACCTGTCCTTTCCCTTTCCCAGACTAAACAGACTGTCCATGCATACCAATCTCCTCAGATATTACAATACGCCATGCTGATGAGCCCGAACCTCCTCAGCCTTAGATAGCTTCTCTTTCCTAAACTTCTCCTCATTTTTCCTTAAAAAACCTTTTTTTTTTGGTCCTGAAGACTTTATAATGATCAGATTCTCACTTGAAAGAGGTGTGCCTATCAAACAGAATAAGATTTGCACAGCAGTCCAACTACACAAACACTCTACAAGGAATATCAAGATCTTTTAAAAAGCTAAACCAAAATGTATTACAGGTAGCAGGTTAAATTTCATCTTTATCTTTAATCTTGCGTTGGTGGTTTCTGATTCTGGAAAGGGACAATTTCTTTTGGAGTTCCACATTGCACTCATTTTTTTTCCCGCATTTACTATTGAAAGATATTTTCCTTGTCAAAGTATTACGCCTCCCCCGGTTCTAATAGCACACAAATATAAGTATTTTTAAATCAATATTAATGTTATATGATTATTAAGCACATCCAAAGGCATCTTCAATTTCCTATGCAAATTTTATTGCATTTCCCAATATATATAAATGTCTGGTTCTAGGACTAATCATGCCTAATTATTCTTCAGACTCCAAGTACATGTGAGGAAATGGAACCCAAATGCATCTAGTGGGAATTTAAAATAATGAATACCCTAACAACAATATAAGAAATTAAGAAAAATATGGGTACAGAATCATACCAATGGCATCTCATCAATATCAGCATCATTCTCATGATCAATTATCCAATTTATAGCATCCTCTAAGCTTGTATTGCCTGGAAAAGTGAAAGATCTGTGTATAAGGAAATATAGCACACAAACTGCAAATAACCAAACATAATGAAAATTATATCTGCACAAGAAGCACACTTCAAGACATGCCGGAAAAGATACACCATTTCTGAGTCATGAGTAATCTCCTTATAAACCATCAAATAGTCTTGATCAAATAAATAATTTTTTTCCAGAATTGTACTTTTGTTTCACTAATTAGTGATTACAACTATTTACGCACACAATGGTATGGGTTAATATGGATTAGAAGATAAGTTAGACTACAAAGCAAAGTATAATGAGTCAAAATAGAAAATGGAAGACATATTTTTATCAATAGATCTGATTGTTCTATTGAATCTCACCTCCAAGAAACCTTTATAACTAGCCACAAGAATCCAAGTTAAACTTTGCACCATCATATCATATAATTTTCAGTTTTATGTGAAAGTACAAGGATGATTTTGTCTCTGACACGACTCTTTTATTTGCCAATATATTCTGTGGACAAAGACAGACATGTATGGCATCCAATCAGGAAACCGACTTGTCAGTGGAGAGCCAAAATCAATATGGTGAATGGCTTGTCATCTTCAATCAAAGCTTTAGTTCATTCATGGCTAAAAATGCAAGCCTAAAGGAAAATGTTCAAACTAAACTGTTGCAATGACTGTCTGACTTAGAATTAAACTTTAGATGAACTATTAATTCAAGTCTCACTGTCTAAAATTTGACTCACATTAAAAAAATAGATGCAACCTTTAAAATATAATTTATTCTTCATTGACCAATGTAACAAGGTACATCCTTATTATTAAACCAACTATTTCACACAAAAATGGTATGTCTAAAAAATTGATTTATATGATAATAGACTAACCAGAAAAATGAAGTGCTCGTGTTGCTCGTGCCTCTGGAAATCCCATTGCTCCAAGTTCCTCAAGTAACAGTCTGTTCACTTTTGCGACAGCCATTTCTGTGGATAAAATAAGAGACTGCAACCAAAAGCAGAAAATTGTCATTCCTTCATTCAAAATCCAAAGGTGGATATAATAGGTTGTTTCCCTCCCTTAAGAAAAGACATGTCCAAGTTGCATTTCAAGTTTATTGAATATGAACAGATTCACTACTAAGAACATTTTTATTCTTTAAAAAGCAAATGAAAACCTCCCTCAAGTTACAGGTCAATTTCTGGACCCAAAAAAAAAAAACTTAATAGAATACTTTCTCTTGCAAGCTGGACTCTCTGGCGTGAATATGAAAGCAACACAGTACCCATACAGCAGCATGGGTTAAACTTTTGAAGAAAATTAAATATTCTTTCTTTGTTTACTATAAATTTTAATTCTATATTCCTTTCGTTTCCCACATTTTCCCATCAACCACATGTAACAAGAAAAGTTTAAAAATATAAATACTGTCACCAAATTGGCAGGATGTTCAGTTCAATGGAGAACGAAAAGGCAATTGAGGAAGCTTTGAAATATCAACTGGGGATACGAAGCGAGGTCTAAATTTGTTGCAATTCTTCCAGTGGCTTCAAGGAAAACCCACTATGGAAGCAACCAGAATATCGGAATGCCATGGATGAAGATTCTTCTACGATTGCCAACTCCAGTGAAAGTGAGAAAACCCCTACCCAATTCTGGGTTTCTCTAACCCTCTTTCTTTCTCTCTGTCTTTCCTTCGACATTCTGATTCTTTGAACTTTTGGTTTGCTTGTTTGTCAATAAAAGAACTTTGTGCTGCACATTCTATTGAAGCGCTTTCTAACGGTAACTGGAATAAACTTTTCTCGTCCTTTAGGTGACGATGGTGCGGATCCGGTCTGTGAAAGGACCGGTCCTGTTAATTGGGTGGATGGAGCGCGGGAGATGGTATGACCCATGCAATGCTATCAAATTGCAACCAAACCCGTTCTCTGACACAGGACGGATCCGGTCCATGGACAGTGGACTTTGGAGTGATAACAGAACTTTGCTACGAAAATTTCTATTTATATGTTTGGAAAAGATCAATTAATTAAAATAGTTTAATATATAATTATTTATTAGTTATACATCATTCACCATTAAGGGTAAATTTGGTTTTTTCCATGGTGTCAAATTTTATTTTAAAAATATAAAATATCAAATATTACATTAATAAATTTTAAATGTTTAAGCCCGGCTTGCTATGACTTGTTTTTAATACATTTTTCATAATGAAATTTATGGTTAATATAAAGTTTGATCCTTACAATTTTAATCAATTATTAATTTGGTTCTTATAGTTTAATTTCAGTCAATGGAGTCCTTATAATTTTTATTCCTGTCAATTTGGTCTCACTGCTATTAAATAGTCAAGTAACACTGTTAAATGAAAGTTTGACATGACATTTAAATATTTACATGACAATCACAGGTGACATAATTGTCACGTCAACTTTTAGGTCACAAAATACAGTCCAAAACGACGTTGTCCCTTTGCTGTTTGCCATAAGCCAATCCACTCCCCAAAACAGTGACGTTTTATAATTGAGGTTGCTACTGTTTCAAATACACGCCCAATGCCGACTTCGAAACTACCAATGACGCTAGCTCGCCAGCTCGATAGCAACGAAGAAGATGATGATGCTGAAACTTGTAGTCACGGTGGGGAGGGACATAAAGAACAATGAGGGCAACATCAGAATCATGAACAAGAGCAAGGTGCTCCTCAGAGAAGTGAGGCAATAATCGTAAAATCATCCACCTTCTCCAATGCCAACGCCATTAAGGACGCTTCCGATGGCTTTGAAACTGCCAGTGACATCGAGCTTGGTAGCGACAAAGAAGATGATGATACTGGAGCTTGCAGTCGTGGTGGGGAGGGACAACGGAAGTGTCCTTAAGGGCTTATGGCAAAGGACAAAGGATGATGTCGTTTTGGAGTTATATTTTGTAATTTGAAAGCTGACGTGGTAATTATACCACATAGGATTGCGATATAGATATTTAAATGTCACGTTAGACTCTTATTTAATTATATTAATTGATAATTGAACGATAGGAACCAAATTAACATTAATGAAAATTATAAGGATTACATTGACTGAAATTAAACTATATAACCACATTAATAATTAATTGAAACTATATGAACCAAATCTTATATTAATATTAAAATTTATATATTTATGTTGGATTAATGCATAATGTTTTCGTACCCTAATATATTACCACACTAACGTGACATCATACATTTACCATTAAATGGGAATGTTCTTTTTTTTCTTAAAATGACATTTAATTATTAATGTTTCTTTAATCACCCTAACTATTATAAATTTAAAATGTTTAAAAACACATTTTTTTTCTTAATTAAATTCTATAATTATCCTTATTAAATTACTATTAGATATTTTGTACCACAACTTATATTTTAATTAATATATATGTCTTTGATAATTAGACCACCATAATTAGTTATTATCATTCTTATATTGTTATTTTATTTAAAAAAATTAATGAAATAATATATAGTTAAAATTTTAAAATTAATCTTTAAATTTAAAAAGTAGAGATGCATGTGAAAATACTCCATGGCGGCCCACAGCCAAATGGGTGGAGGCAATTACCCACATAATAAATTTTTTTTTTACTTATTCATATATATATATATATATATATATATATATATAAAATAAATTTTGACCCATGAACAATTTTTTTTTACCCACTAAATTATTAACCTAATTAAATAAATATCCAACCTAATTTAAAATATAACAAAAATTAAACTTGTAATATTTTTAATTTTCATTGTTCTATTGTGATATTGACTTATTATGATAGATTCGTCGCTATTTTTGATATTGCGTTATTTTGTAACTTTTGTTATTATAATTTATGTGATTCAGTAATTGAATGATATAAAGTAGAAAATTTTGCAATTTAAAATTTTTGTAAAGTAACAAGTTTGCAATATATTATGCAATCAATTGATTTAATTTCATTTAATTAATGTGTGATTGTATTATTTATTTTTAATATGTTAGAAATGAAGAAATATTTTAAAAGAAAATCAACATCAAGAGTCTCAAGAATTTATTGAAGTATAAAATTCACCAATACCATTAGAGCCATTCGTTAAAAAATAATTCTTAGAAGATGAAAAAATAGAGAGATATTTTTGATAATGTTAAAAATGAAAATTTTTGCAAGAAATAGAATGCTCAATCATATAGGAGATAAATGGTTGAATGATTGTTTGGTTACATACATAGAGGAATATTTTTTATAGTGTTGAAAATAAAAAAATATACAATATTTTTAAAATATGAAAATACGTAGGGAACAATTGTAATTTGTATTTTTTACCAATGAGAATGATGAGATTATATATTTTATATAAACGATATTAAGTGTAATTGGCGAACTTTCTTTTGAATTTATTTATTAAATTCTTTGATTCTTTTCTTAAAATAAAAAAAAAAAATATATATATATATTTTAACAAATACCTTTTATAAGAATAATAATCACTTTTTATGGTCTCTTTTTTTTTTTTTTTTGTTATTGAATTGTCCCTACTAGTCAAGATTATTGGGTCCGTAACTGGAAATACTAATATTTTTATCATTGTACCTTGTCACCAAAGCAAAAACGTCTTATTAATTAATTCTATTGTTAAAAGTGATTTTTGTGACATTTTTATCATATTATTTTTATACTCTTTAAACAAAAAAATTTTCAAAGTACTGGCAAAATGGGCATTTTATCCCTACCCAATAATTGCCCTGGGTTCATCACTCACAACTCACAAGCAACACAGCCACCATTCATCATCCCTACCAGTTATATGTGAGAAATTTTCTTTTTCTTTTTTATTTTTATTTTATATAAATAGATTTTAGGCAAACAAGATTGATAATGAAAAAAAAATTATTTATTTTGAAACATTTTCGAGAAAATGAGTTTGAGTCTAATGAGAATTTAACGAGAATAGAGATGGGCCTTCAAATTTCTACCTGCACAAGTTGAGGATATATTTTTTTTTTGAGTCAAGCCTAAATATCATAGTATCTACACATAATCTACTCATAACTATTCCTAACTTCAACAATTTTTAAAAGATGAAACTGTCAATGCCTGTGTTCTGGGATGGATGTCTCGGTCTCGAGGTCTGGTTGGCGACGGGTCGGCCTGTTGATAAGTAAAAAAGGGGCTCGGGCACGAGTATTGCACTCTGATGCCAAAGTCAGTTTTTGTCCGAGCTTAGAATGTGTCTTAGTTTATAGCCATACCTGAGGGGTGTATTTATAGGCTGGTTGGTGTGCTGATTGGTCCTTAGCGGGCCCTGTTTGTTAGGCCTTGGCAAGGTTCTCTACACTTGCCCCCAAAAACTCGAGGCCGGTGTTCGTGATGTAGGGAGATGGTCGGGTCGGCGGATCGACCGCCTGGTTGGGAAGTGGTTGACTGTGGCCAAGATTTCAATCGCAAGGTCCTTGAGCCGTCGGATTAATTTCAAAATGACCTTTACGGTTCCCGAGCCTATGGCGATTTGTTTATTACCGTTGGATGCTGTGATTTCAGGCCGTTGGATCAGCCTTCTCTTCGCTATAAATATGGGAGCGTCATCGCCTCCATCGCTGCTCTCTACTATTGAAAACTTCTTGTACCTTGGCGATTTTGTTCTTTCGCTTTTGGGTGTTTGTGCTCATGTCGTTGTTGCTTTGTGAGGTTGATATTTTACTTTTGTTAGCTTCATTTGGTTTGCCTGGGTCATATGGTATAGGTCGATCATCCCCTAGACCATTCCACAAGTCGATCCCTGGGTTTGGTATGTTTTCTGATCGAATAGCCAAATGCTGGCCAAATTCGGGCGATTTACGGACCACTTACTCGGCTAAACTTTTTATTTTTGGTCGGTCTAGGTTAAGGTGATGAGGTCGGGCAATCCGAGCTCAAGGTTGGTTCATTTTGATGATTTCCCGAAAGGGAAGTTGGGGTCTCCGGCCAGGGGGATGGTGACAAATCTTCATTTGATTGGGTGAGCGAAGATATCCGCTCCATGGGTTCATGTTTCGGAGCCGATATGATACCGTCCTTGAAGAAACACCTATCCGTGGAGGATTGGGGGAATAGTTCTTTTGATGTCGAGGTCTGTCCTGATGGGGCGTTTATGTGTGACTTCAGTTGTGAGAACAAATTTTTTGTTTTTAACTTCTATTTTATTGAGAAGGTTGGTGCGACTTTACCTCTGTCTACCTTTGAGATGGAGTTTTTCAGAGCTGTGAATATTGCCCCCACCCAACTTCATTCTAACGGGTGGGGGTTCTTGCAAAGGTTCCAGCGCCTTTGTGATCTACTCGAGGTCCGTCCTCGGGTTGATGTATTTTTTTACTTTTTCTTGTTGAAGCATCCTAGCAAGGGAGTGGGGTACCTATACCTGTCTTCTCAGTCGCATCTGTCCTTGATGAAACCTCTTGAGGAATTGGCCAAGGAATGGAAGGACCAATTTTTTCGGGTCACTGTCCCGAGGACTGGTGTCTAACTGGCTTTTTTTCTTAATGAGGCCGGTTGTCCCCGCTTTCCCCTGAGGTGGAAGTCACATTATCACAAAGTCCGCGCGAAGGATTTTGGTGACTTTGATACCGAGGGTCAAGGGATAATAGAGACCCTCGGGCTTTTCGTTAGCAAGCATGCTCAGGATGTCACACTTAAGACCCAGGATTTGATACGTAGGTTTCTGTCTTGTCTTAAGTTTTGTTTGGTATTGTGCTTTTTTAACTTATCTAGTTTGTTGCAGACGGTCTTCTCTCGGTCGAGGATTTGAATTGGTTGGCTAAGCTTGCTCCTCTGCGGAAGGCAGAGGCTGAGTCTTCCAAGGTGACCTTGGCCACCCCTATTAGGACCATTCTTGCCATCGATGTAGGGGTTGCTCGTGAGGAGGAAGCTGCGGTAGCGGGCGGCTCTGCCAAAAGGAAACGGCCAGCCTCATCCAAACGTCGTCAGGAAGTTGATAGTACAGAGGACAGAGATCGGTCTTCTAGCCCCGAAGTCAGAGCCATTTCTCCGAATGAGTTTAGTGGGCGGGCCGCGGGATTTTCTACTTGCTTTGCTGTTGACGTTGTTCATCAGGCAGGGCATCCTACTGTATCTTTCTGGAACAGTAGGTTGGATGTGGGTTCCTTGGTGGATACTGAGTTTCTCCTTTCTTCTGATGCTCGAAAGTTAAGTTCAGCCTTAACTATTTGCCTTTCTCGGTATGCTGTTGTGAATCATGCCCGTGGTTTAGTGGCTACCCGGGAGTTGGAAAAACGTGTTGCTAATTTTACCGATGAGAGTATACATATAAGGAGCAAGATTGCTGATTTGAAGGAAAGGCTTTTTGAGGCAGATAAGGAGCTCGGGGAAGCTGTAGTGGCTTGAGTTCAAGCCGTTGAACTTGATGAAGAGCTTCAGCAGGCGCGGAAGGTTTTAGAGGCTTCTGAGAGGAAAGTTGAGATTCTATCTTCTGAGTTGTCTAAGTTCGATCGTCGTTTGAGACGCACCCGATCTTTAAAAGGAAGGATGAAGGAAAGGGCTGAAAATAAGATTGGCTCAAATTATTTGATGGTGTTTACTAAGAGATTTGATTTGTGCCGCGATCAGGTCAAGTTCTTTTGTCCGGACTTTCCTGTTGATGACTTGGATCCTTCGAGGATGGTACGGGACAGCGAGCTAGTCGAACCGATTGATGATGGTTAGGACGACCCGGCCTTCCTTGTTTCGGAGTCAGGGGACGACCAAGACTCGTCTTCGGAGTAGTTTGTTTTAAATTATTCCTTGTGTAATCGAACTATGTTTATTGGAAGTTGACGTTAAGTACGTTTTTGTTTAAGTTGTGCGTGTTTTTTTTTTTTTGGCTTTCAATGTGCCACTTTGTGATTCTGGTTCATCGGTGTTTGAAGGCTTTCAAGGGGCCACTTTGTGATTCTGGTTCATCGATGTCTCGAGGTCGGCATTGGCGGTTTTGGGGAGGTATTGGTCTCGAGGTCAACATTGGCAGTTTGGGGAGACATTGGTCCCGAGATCGGCATTGGCCGTTTTGAGAGACGTTGGTTCCGAGGTCGGCATTGGCCATTTTGGAGAGACATTGGTCTCGAGGTCGGCATTGGCCGTTCTGAGAGACATTGGTCTCGAATCTAGTCTATTTCATAATATTTGAGGTTGGTTACATTCCATGTGCAGGGAATTAAGTTTCCCTCTGTAAACACAGGATTTTGTCCAGGCAAAAAAAAAATAATAAAAAGAAAAATAAAAAGAAAAAAAAAGAATAATAATTGAAAAATATTAATATTAAAATTATGATGAAATAAACAAAAAAAAACAAAAATATAATTAACGAAAAAGAAAAACACCAAAAACACAACAAAAAAAAAAGAGAAGAAGAAAGAAAACAAAAAAAAAAAAGGGCCAGCCAAGCAATACTCCTAGAAGCCCAAACCTAATCCCAACCCGATCCAACCCGTGTAACTGCCCCGACCCACCTGCCTGGAACATCTGAAATCCCTAATTCCTAATCTGCTAAGTCCTCGGGCATTCCTTTTCTGATTCATCGTTGCTTCCTTCATCCTGAAACCGCGCCTCCCTTCCATGATGGTAGCTCCATGCTCCCCGTGATTAGTCCCTAATCAATCGTGATTCACTCTCACTCTCTGCTCTTGTGATTAGCCTCTAATCACGAGATTGGCCTTCTGCTCGCGAAATCAGTCCACCGAAGACTCTGCTTGCGGGATTCTTTGTGTTTACCGGATTCTGTCTCCCCATTGGGTTATAAAAGGGAGGAAGAGCTCCTACCAGGGAACGTAAGGAGAAGGGAATCCTGGGCGAAGAGGGATTCGAGGAGAGTCTGATGGGGAAAAGTGGAAGGTCAAAAAACCAGAATCTTCGAGAGAGCGAATCTAAGGAGAAACACCAGAAGACCGAGAGTTTGGAGCAGGAAATCACAGAGGGGGGCTAATTGCAGAAGAGATCGAAATC
>JASKGM010007794.1:0-29548 GCA_034509205.1 Ceratonia siliqua | reverse complement strand
TATCAAAAAGTCTAGATCAACGCATTTATGACAAGTTGGACCACAGGATGTCAAGGGATTCAAAATTTACTCCTACCAGAAGCACAATCCTATCCTATTATAGGAGAGGATATGTTCTCATTCAATAACTTTGGATGAATGTGCCTCATTCAATGATTATAAGGCAACTGGACCGGTCCTTTGATAGGATTAGATCCAGACGCCCCCACCCAAAATTTTTCATCTTTGAACTGAGATTGAGTTACAAATAACGTATGTAATCTTATGCTCCTCAAAGCCTTCCATCATTGAACTGAAATCGACCCAAAATTGGAAATACTTATTTTATATTTTTATTGAAAATAGAAACAAGAAATGCATGAATGTTTCAGGCCCTGGATGCTCCTCAATTGGATTTGGAGAAGCAGAGGAGCTAGGACCCTTCTTTCCCCATAACAGCTCTGAGCCAAAGCTAAAGTTGAATCCTTATGCTTGGAACAAAGGTTGATTTTTGCCATAAATTTTCTCACCATAGAAAATCTCAGTTGGAGAAAGAAAATATGAATGCTTAATTAATTAACAATCTATATTTCTGCAGCTGCAAATCTATTGTTTCTGGAATCTCCTGTTGGAGTGGGATTTTCCTATACCAACACTACCAGTGATATCAGTGAACTTGGTGACACAATCACAGGTGAGCATCCTACATTTTAGAGGGTAAAATATAAGTAGGTTAAATTCAATATAGCTCTTTTTAATTATGTAATTTATCATTTTTTATTAAAAAATACATTAATTGACCCATAAAACATAAGTTTTGGTGTAATTTACATTTTTATTTTTATTTTTTCATGCCAATAACAGGTTTTCCTTTAAATGTAGATTTCATGCAATTTATACTTTATGTGAGTAATTCTTTAAAAATAGTTATTATTTTTTTGTGTAAATTACACAAATTTTCTAATAAAATTATTCACAAAAGATCTAAATTGTACAAAAATTTATGTTTAAAGGGTGAATTGTTGAGTTTTTTTTAATAAAATATGATTGTACACAACTTATATTTTAAAGAGTTATGTAATTTAACATGTAAGTAAGTAATCGATTAATCATCGATGAAAAAAAATATATTTTTACACATCAGCCTTTTGACACCTTTAACTACCGAGTTGACATGTTTAAATTTTAACAAATTTAGCTCCTTATGTTACTAATTATTAATGATAACTCAAAGTAAATATTTTATTAAAATTATTCTATTTAATGATGAGTTGAGATATTTATCTATTTGAGATGAGATTTATTTTTGTTGAGTTGATATGTCAACTCATCATTTAAGTAAGATAAGTTTAATAAAATATTTTTTTAAAATTATTATTATAACAAATGGTAATGTTATAAACTAAATATTTTAAAAGTAAAAGACTTAGGACTAAAGTTGTTGAACCTTATGCTTCTAGTTCCTTTTGATTTAATCTCAGTTAAGTTAATATCATTTATAAGAATGTTGATATGATCATAAATTATTTATGTGACATTATTATTTATATATTTTTTTCATGAGGTATATGGTAACATTAAAAATTATATAAATAATAATGTCACGTGAATAATTTTTAATTATATCAACATTTTTATAAATATTATTAATTTAATAATTAATGACATAGATTAAATTAGAAGAAATTGAAAGTGTAAGGATTAAAATATAAAAATTAAATTATAATTTAAATAAAATTTTAAGGACAACAAATTATATTAATTAATATATAAATTATTAACAGTGATGCATGGGTGATCCACTTTACTCTTTATAGTGGATTTACACCGTCCTTTTGTTTCATTGATTTCCTTGTATTTTGTTGATGGGAATTGATTTGGCATGGTCAGCTAAGGATTCACACACCTTTATCATCAAATGGTTTCAACGTTTCCCACAATTTAGATCCCATGAGTTCTACATTGCGGGTGAAAGCTATGCAGGTATGCAACTTCTATAACACTTTATTACTGTGTTTCCTGTAGAATAAGCGAATTACATCTACTTGTAAACTAATTCAGTAAAAGTCTATAATGTTGGAGTGCAAAAAATAACATAAACAATATATTTCTTGCTTTCATCAATGAAAAGATGTCTTTGAATTAAAGCCCCGCAACTGGTGCTATTTACAAGTCGGATATTAATAACCTTTGACACAAGAAAAAAAATAAAATTCTTGTTAAATAACTACTAAATAGACTATTACTAATAATATTATAAAAATTAATAAATAATCATTTGTTTATGAATTCAAAATATTTTAAGTAACAGTGTTAAGACGTTTAGGTCAAATAACAAAGGGTCTTATTATTCTATAGTCTCATTTTGAGATTGTAAGGTAATTTTAAAATTTTTTAAAAAATAAATCTTATTTTTTTTCAAAATTTTAAATTATTTTAATAATAATAAATTAATGATAAATTTTAAAAAAATTAAAAAAAATTAAAAAAAATCACACATTTAAAAAAAAGTAAATATTTAAAAAAAATTACTATAAATAAAAAATTAATAAATAATATAACAAATAATAAATAAATAATATATTTTTATTCTTTAAAAATTATTATTTTAAATTTTTTTTAAAAATAATAAAACAAAAACCATTCCACTATTTTTAGTTTTCAATAACAAACCTACACTAACCGCACTCTAAACAAAACCGGTTTTTATTCGTGCAAGATTGCATGATGCAATTCGGTTTGGGATTAAACCGAACCAAAGTGTATTAAAAAAACAAAATCTCACCTTTCCACGTCTCTTCTCTGCTAAATTGCCAAAGATTGTGGACCACTCATTTTATCACTCTGAACTCTTTCCACTTCCATTTCCCACACTCTCTTCTTCCGTACCAAATTGAATCACAGTTTTATACTTATTTTTAAAATGGAATTAAACCGAATTTTGAACACTCCTTACAAAAAGACTATTAATAGAGAAAAGAGTTGCAGTTCACTAGTTTCCTAAAAATATTGTCAAATATTGAACCTTGTTTGATTAATATTTTTTAAAAGATATTTGTTTTTGAAAACCAAAAAAAATAAAATTTTGTGCAACTATTTTTTATTCTCAATTTTTAAAAATTAATTTTCATTTTTTATACTTTACAACAGACAACAGAAAATAAATTTAAAATGTTCTCTATTTTTTATTTTTTCTTGTGAAGAAATATAGAAAATTTTTTCTTAATGAATTTTATAAACTAACTTAATTAATCATTTGTATTATTTTAATTTTATAATATTGTAATTACTATTTTATATATTTTAATAATATTAATTATAATTTAAATGAAGGCAAGTCAAGTATTGAGTTGTAAAATTTTAAATCAAGTTAAGTAAAAAAATCTCAAAATTAGTTTGGAATTAGATTTATCAAAAGGATTTTTTTTATTATTGGTTTAAAAGTAGTGTTTCAAAAAAATTAAAACAAAAAGAATAAAACAAGCCCTAGATTTCTATAATTTTAATTTTTTTTTCACGTTGTGAAAATCTCCTTTGCTGTTAAAATGTTATCAACTCTTGTTAAAAAATGACAGTAGTCATTCTCAAGGTGTGATAATTTGATATAAAAAAATTTAAATCAGATGAATTTGTAAACTAAATATATAAATTCGTCTGGGATCTTTTTCAGTTTTTCTCAAGATTTGAATTATCTAAAACATTTGGATGGTTCAGATCTAATTTAAATTTTTTTTTCTAATACAAAAAAAATCTCTTCCATGGGAAAAGATTCCAAAGGCTGTAATCTGCGTGCCAATATTAGAGTGCGAAAATAAGTGAAAGAAAATATGCTACTAACTTTCAACTATAACTAATAAATAAAACACAAATTTTTTTACAAATTTTTTTTTAATTTAGTAATAATTTTTAATGATAATAAAGATGCCTAAATTACATGAATTAAAAATTTATAAATGATATTATTTATAGATGTTATTTTATTAAAGACATTAATAACCCATAACCACTAAATAGTCTCTTACTAATAATATTATGAAAACTAATAAATAATTATTTATTTATGAATTAAAAATATTTAAAGATCATTAATAACAAATATTTAAGGACGGAAAAGAAGTTACAATTTAATATAATTGTTAATATATACACAAATCCTGTCGTTATCAAAGTTTTTGTTTTTTATCTGTAAGATCCTACTAAAATTGTTGTCATCAAACGCATATTTACTCAAAGTGTTATACCATAATTGAAGGAGAAACCGTAATTGTATATAAATTAATTTTATTTTTAAATACAATTCATTTAAAAAATTCTTTTAGTCTGTATCTAAGTGATCTTGCTTAAAATTTATGTTTATCCATATATTTAAAAGAGTTATTAATCTTTCTAATTTTGTCATTTACCCATGTTTTAGTGTGTTCTTATTTATTATTAGGTACCCAATTAATTAATAGAAAGGAAGTCAATTGTTAATCTTTCTATTTATAACTGCATATTTTTCAAGGACAATATAGTAATTATACAATAAATCAATAATATATTAATAGAAAGAAAGTCAATTTTTATAATATGGCAATTAACATCTCAAAAATAACTTGTGCGATGAATTTGCGAGTTTTTTACTACTCGTTTTCAAGATTAAAATTTATGAGTTCAAACTTGAATAAATTAGTGAACAAAAGTCAAATGTACTATATCTTTGTGATTTAATCAAATCTCAAGTCATATAATTTTAATTTCTCCTAAAATTATATGATTTGGGCTTTTTCCATGTAACATCCTTTTGATTTATGTTGAAATTTCAGGGCACTACGTTCCCCAGCTTTCAGAGCTCATTTGTGATAATAATCATAATCCTACCAAGAAAGACTATATTAACTTCAAAGGGCTCATGGTAAATCTTCCTCTTTACCCCAACTTTTATAATTTACAATCAAGAATTACAATCAAAAATCAGTGGCGGCACAAAATGTGGCGCTTAAAATGTAGATTTTTAGTGACGATTTTTGAGTCACTAACAAAATTTTAGATTGGGTTTGATTTGTAAAAATATTTTCTATTTTCTATTTTTATTTCTTAAAAACAAGTTTCAATTTCAATTTTTAAATTTTTTAAAAATGCACTTGTTTTCAATTTTGTTTTTATTTTCATTTTCAATCATAGATTTTTGAAGTTATCATCGTCCTTTTGAAAATACGTTAATATATTTATAAATTTGTCATCACATTTTTATTAAAAATACTAAAAAATTATTTTATTGTTTTCAAATTTTTCATATACATGGACCTCACTTTCAATTCAAGTCACTCAAATGCATTTTCATGCCAATTTTCTGTCTTTAGAGAAAATTTTAGTTTCTTGCAATAATTATGAATTTAGATCTTTTCACGTTTAGAGAAAATATGATATTGTTATGTTTTAATAAAAATAAACACAACATATATAAATTTATAAATAATAAATATAAATAAGACCCAGTAATTAAATAATAAATCTCATGCGACGTGCAGATTGGGAATGCAGCACTGGATGATGAAACAGATTCAAAGGGTATGATAGACTATGCATGGGATCATGCTGTGATATCTGATGGATTATACCATAACATCACAAGCATATGCAATTTCAGCCTTCCCAATCGAACAAATGAATGCACAATGGAACTTGACAAATACTATGAAGTGTATAAGATTATTGACATGTACAGCTTGTACACTCCCATGTGTACCACCAATGTCAACGACACCACAAGACAACAAGCCCCTCTCATCAAAGGCACAACAGCCCCCTATTCATTCGCCAAATTTGTGAGTTTTCTTCACTTCTATATTTATCATTTCGTCTTTTTCTGGGCTATTTATATTATTAAGGTGAACAATTTTATTAAAATTTATTTTTATCTATGTTTTAAAAATAAATTTTATTATTTTTATTAATGATATTGTGGCTAACGATTTATTGGTTCGATTGTGGTCAAATTACGGTTGAATCGGTAATACAATTTTTTTTTTAATTTTTTATATTATACAACATTATATATTAATGATATAATATAAAAAATTAATAGCTTAATATGAAAATAATTAAATAATATATATATAATATCATTAACCTACTTAAATATACATAAAATAAGTTTATAATGATAAATAACACATGTATTATATTTATTTATATTAAAAATGATCAAAATAATATTGTATTGAACTCAAAAATTCATAAAAATAGTGCCAAAACAACATTGTTTCAGTAAAAGAAAAGAAAAGAAAAATAAGAAGAAATAAAAAACCGTTGAATCAGTCCGGTTCACTGGTTTGGCTGGCTTTGGCCATTTCATCGAGTTTTTGATTGGTTTTTTGCTACTCGATTTTTAGAAGTCAACTTGACCAATCCACTGGCCGGTTCACTAGTTTTTGGGTTGATCCTGTCGGTATGATTCGATTTTTTATGCATTCATTTTTTATTGATATTTTGATGTTCCATCATGGATTATGTGAAAAGACAATAACTTTGTGAAAAACAAGAATACCAAGGAAGAAGGAAAACAAAAGTATAGGGAGATCAACTATTTATATGTAAACTTATTGATATTTTAATTATATAAATAATTGATGTTAGTTAGGAATGTGAATAGGCCGTTTAAAAGTAAATTAAATAAGTATTTAATTTATGTAAAAAAGCATCTTAATAAAGGATAAGTTTGAAAATATTAATTAAATTTAGTTACAAAAAGTTGTTAATAGACAATTTGGCACCCCAAAGATATTTCAATAAGTACAGATAAAATTCATTAGGTTTTTGTTATTTGATTCTCAAGAAATTGTTTTAGGTAAACCCATATTTACAAAACATTGGTAGATCAAACTACTAATAGAGCAAAAAATTACTAAATTAGACAAGATAGAATAGTGAAAAACTCAACCCGATCTACTCGGTTGCCAACACTATAAAACATAAGATGAATTTGATTAATTTAGAGATGATTTTACCCATGCAACAAATAAAAAGGTTAAGAATTTCCTTCTCAATTTTTATTTTAACAGGATAGGTGGCATCAGAGACGAGCTGGATATGATCCATGTGTATCTGAATATACAAAAGTTTACCTAAATAGGCCAGAAGTACAAAAGGCATTGCACGCCAATACTACTAAAATTCCATATCCATGGACTCGTTGCAAGTACTTTATTGAGCCCTTTACTTTTTTTTAAATAATATTTTAAAAATAAAAAGTCATTATGCAATAAAATTAATTTAAATAATTTATTTGGTATAAATCATCTTTATTCTGATGTCTTAAATGTTAAAAGATCAAATCCCAGATGATTGTATTTAATATTTTAATATATATAAAAAAATCAAATTGGATGGCTTCGCTAGTTGAAAAACAAACTGAGAAGGGTTCTTTGACAAAGGAGGAAGATCTGGTAAATGAGATTATAAAGAAGATGCATCAGGATTTTACGATTTCGCTTGTTGATGTTGATGGAAAAGATGGTATTAGAGGACAAGGTTCGAGGCCTGAGGATTCCTTAGCTCATATGTCCTATATTGGGCTCTATTTGGGGGGCATGTAAATCCTATAATAGCCAGCGTAACCATAACAGTCTGCTGGTGGTAGCAATCATTGCTATGTATTCGACCTCTGCTAATGAACGGGGTACCATTTTTTGTTTTTTTGTTCGCCAAGAAACCGGTGAGCCCCGCAAGGGCGATGAAGTAGCCTATGTAGGATTCGCTAGTCATTGGACATCCTCCTTAATCTGCATTGCAATATGCTTTAAGGATTAGGTCTCCCGTACTCTGTATCATTATATCTTGTCCGAGAGCTGTCTTTAGGTACTGCAGAACATGTTCAGCTATCACTAAATGTTCATTGTTGGGTGAATTAATGAATTGACCGAGGACATTCATAGCGTAAGTGATGTCAGGTCAAGTAACAGAGATACAACATGCGTCTTATCAAACATTGGTATTGAGACCCATAAACAGCAGTCCCTGCTCCGTCTGCTGTTAGTGTGTGATTTTGTTCGATAAGAGAAGAACATGGTTTGCATAATTGCATCCCTGACTCTTCTAAGACGTCTAAGGCATACTTCTACTAACTCAGCACCATTCTTTGTGGCGATTGGGTGAACTCTATTATTAGGAAACACTTTAAGGGCCAAGGTCTTTGATACTGAATATGGCATTAAGGTACAACTTTACTTTCTAAATATGATCTTTGTCACTCATTGTAAATATGACATCATTAACATATTTAAGTGTTGCAACGAAGACATTGTCATTGTTATACAAGAACAAGGAATGATCAACCTTAGATTGTTTGAATCTAATACGAGTAAGGCATAAGTGAACTTGTGATATCAGTTCCTTAATCTTGGAGTAGACCATATAGAAATTTTATCAACCACCATACTCTATTCTCCCATTCTCTTGCAAACCCTTATGGAATCTCCATATATACTTCTTCATTTAAATTTCCATGAAGAAACATATTATTGACATCAAGTTGATGAATTTCTCACACCCTCTTAACTGCAACAATGAGTAGGCATCAAACAATGAGTAGTTTTGCTACAAGAGCAAAGGTCTCATGAAAGTCAATCCCTTCGCAACCAATTGTTCCTTATTCCAATCAATATCCCCATTTAGCTTATATTTGATCTTATAAACTCATTTGGAATCTATAGTTATCTTCCCTGGGCATAATTCTTCCAAGGTCTATGTGCTATTTTACTTAAGGGCTTGTATTTCCCTTTGCATGGCCTCATGCTAGAACCTGTGTTTGACTACTTGGTGTAATATGCTCGGTTCATCATTTCATGTGATATTTGCAAGGAAGGCTCTGTGATTGTGGTGGAATTTTCTATATGAAATTTGATTGGAGAAGGGATGGGCTACTTTGTTTGTTTCTAAACTAGGGTGATAAATGGAATGTGGTATCTTGATGTCAAAACCTTCGAAGTGCTTTGGCCTTCGTTTGAATTGCTGTACACAGTGGCTCTCATGGAGAATCTCTGGCAAGAGCTATTGTCGACCATTGTCAACATTTGATGGTGCTGGGCTGCTTGCAATGTGGTCATTCTCGTAAATAAAGGGACTGATGCCATTGTTGGAGGTTTTGTCTGATCCATGGGTGAAATCGGATCTCCATGGACAAGTTCTACTTACTTCTTCAGCCCATGATCCACTTTTGCTATTTAGGCCATCAGCATGTTGCTCCTCCTTAATTGACCCACACGAACTTGGTGAGTTCTCTGAGTTCAAGACCATTAGGTCACGCCAACTTCTTTTAGTAAGCAGGCTAACCTCTTCCTCGTTGGGGCTTATTAAGGTTAGACTTAGGCCTTCCTCGTTAGGGCTAATCACGGTTAGATTTGGGCCTTTGTCACCAGTGTAAAAGTGTGGACCTAGGCTTTTCTTATCTCTCGATTCAATAGGGCCTTCTTCTTTGATTAGGTCTTAATCCTCCACTTTCTTGAACAATGTTGGTTCAACAATTTGGTGAGGTAGGCTACCATGTTTATGTACCTAATGTCCAAAGAATCATTCCATGAGAAAATGTGATTATTTTTAAGAGGAAATATATTTTCAAAAAATGTCATATATTTGGAAGTGTAAATAATGGATTTCTGAAGGTCACATATCTAATAGTGTAAATAATGGATTTCTCAGGGGACTGATGAATACTTGACCAGGATGATATGAGGCATGTAGGTAATATGGGGATGAAAGGCCTATGTTATTATGGTGGCTAATGATTGGAACTACCTCGGATGTTTGGCCATTTCCTTTGTTGGCAGTCGACATTACAAAGTATTCAAGAGGAAGTTAAATTGGCAAAAATTTCTTAATCATAGCACCCATACCTATATCTAACCTTCTTTTTGCCAATGATCTAATGTTGTTCACTGAAACTTCTTTATAATAAGTGCAAGCGATTGGAATTGACTTTTCTAAAAATGTAAATTATAACAAGAAAATACATATATATATATGGAGATGTAGGTTTCTAGCTAACAATGAATCTTGGGAAATACTTGGGGATTCCCCTGCATCATAAGAGAGTGTCGAGGAGAACTTATAGGCATATTATGGCAAAAGTAAAACAGAGATTGAGTGCATGAAAAGCAAAAACTCTAACATTTGATGGGAAATTAACTCTTACTTATTTGGTTATATCTACCATCCCATTGTATTCAATGTAGATAGCTTTATTACCAGTTAGTGTATGCAACTAAATTGAAAATGAAGGGAGGAACTTTTGTGTGTTAGGATTTATGTAAGATCAAAGGAAAGTACATATGGTGGGTTGGGATGAAGTGTGCAAACCTAAAAGAAGTGGAGAGTTGGGAACCTTGAAACTCAAAGAATGGAATAAAGAAATTTTAATGAAAGTTTTCTAAGGATTGGTTGTTGAAAAAGAAAAGTTATGGGCACAAGTGCTTAGAATGAAATACAAGAGTGGAAAGGAATAATTGCTTATCGTGAAGAAAGCATCAAATAACTCATGGATGTGGAGTGAGGTTAATAAACTTTGGAAAGATGTGAATGAAGGTATAATTTGGAGGATAAAGGATGGAGTATTGGTGCTCTTTTAGCAAGATAACTAGGTCTTGGATTCCCTAATCTAAGCTAGTTTGTGATATAACAGATTCAAGAGGATGAATGAAGATTGACGGTTAATTATTATATTGCTGAAGAAAGAAGGTGGGATTTTGAGAAGCTGGAGAGAAAGTTACCAAAGAATATTGTTATGCTATTGCAAATATCATTCCACTGGCAAAAAGATAGATGTCATTGCATGGATGGGAATAAATTATGGGAGTTTCTCTGTTAAGTAAGCTTATTATTCAATTTTTGACAAAAAAAGCCATGAAGAGGAAATTGTATAGAAGGATATTTGAAGATGGCTAGGGTAGCTAAGATTCAGACTTTTCTTTGGCTTTTTTATCATGGGAAGCTTCTGAAGAATGAAGAAAGATATAGAAAGCATTTATCGAAAGATAATACGTATCCTATTTGTGGGGCATATATTGAAACTATTTTGCATTGTCTTAAGGATTGTCTATATATTCAAAACATATAGATGAGATTGGTTAAACTTATTAGAATGATTCTTCTAATGAGATTTAAGAAGTTGGACCAAATCAAACTTAAGGAAGAATTTTGGCAGAGAGGATTATGAAAGGGAAGACAAGAAGGTTTTTCAAGGAAGGGAGATATCGTTGATTGATGTCTTTTATCTTTGTCTTCATAAAGCAAGTGAGTGTGTGAAGTGATGAGGGAAAGAAGATAGGAAGGAAGGGTAAAGGAAAAGTTATTAATTGGTTGGGGCACCAAAAGTTGACTGGGTGAAATCTAATATGGATGGTTCAATGTTTAATTCTACTTTATCAAGTTGCAGGGGAGTGTTGATGATGAGTTCCCATGCTCCCCAACCAGTTCACAGCCACGCAAATTAGTAAAACAATCAGCCAAGAGTAAAACCTCACAATCACAAATAATGTAGCATTCGAGAGGTTAGTCTCTCCTAAAAGTTCCTATTCCTTCTGTGCCCTGTTCACAATCCGTCCGCACGAATATAACATTCACTGAAGGGTTGTCATTGTCACCTTGACTATTTTGCCTTACTTACTTTTCCTTATAGCTTTTTTGTCCTTATGCTTATTTTACACTTTAAAATAGGTAATTTGGGTCTAACAAATACCCCTGTCCCAAAAGATCCACCTTGTCCTCAATGTGGAAGGTAAGAGACTGAGGCAATTACCTCCGAAGACTCCCATGTGCTTTCAAAGTCCGGGAGGTCCTTCCATTGAATAAGGACCTCAAAAAGGTCGTGGCCGTTCCACCGAACATCCTTGATGGCCTAGGGCTTCACCATCAATTCCATATTCTTGGTATGACACTCGGGTAAATGTTAGGGTGGTGTGGATGGTGAGATTGCATTCTTGAGTTGTGAGACTTGCACCACCAGGTGAATATGTGCTGTGGTCGGCAACAACAATCTATAGGCTATTTTGCCAACTCGTTTCGTGATCTGGAAAGGTCTATAGAACCTTAGGCTAAGCTTCTGATTAAGTTTCTATGTTAAAGACTGCATCTGATAGGGCTGTAACTTGAGGAACACTTAATCCTTTATGTCATAGTCCACTTCTCTTCAACTTCAGTCTGCGTGGGTCTTCATGTGTTGTTGAGCCTTATCCAAATTGGTCTTCAACTGTAGCAAGATACCATTATGCTCCTGCATTTGTAAATTCACCTTTTCCACGGACAACTTATCACTATGTTTAAATAAGACATGTGGGTTATAGCTATATAGTGCTCCATAATAGGTTGTGTTGTTCCAGTATTCCACCCAAAGGATCCTTTTAGGCCAGTGGCAAGATTTGTCCCCAATAGAACACTATAAATATGTCTTAAGGCAACGATTTACTACTTCTGTCTGTCTATAAGTTTGTGGGTGGTGAGAAATGTTAAGTTTAAGAGTGATTCTCATATGTTTGAACAACTTACTCCAGAAGTGACTGATAAAGACTCAATAACAATCCAAAATTATGGAATTATGACTACTTCCTTAATGAACAATACAGCCACCTCCTTGGCATTATACGAATGGCAAAGAGTAAGGAAATGACTGTTCTTAGTCAGTCAGTATACTACAGTGAGGATTATATCCACCCTTTGGGCCTTTGGTAGCCTCATAATGAAATTTATCGATAAAGCCTCCCAAACATGTTGAGGGAGAATGATGGGTTGTAGTGACCCCAAAGGCCTCATAGCATCATACTTATTCCACTGGCACACGTCACAAGTGGCCATAAACCTTTTCATAGGCAACTTCAACACTTCCCAAAACAACATGTCTAACACCCTCTTGTAAGTGTGGAAGAATTCAGAGTGGCCCCACTTGGGCTAGCATGAAACTCACTCAGGTATTGTTGAATTCTTGCGGAGTTCCTCAGTATCACTAGGTGCCCTTTATAGCATAGTGACTTATTTTTCAAAGAGTAACCAGGTCTAGATCATGATGCCTTCAATAAGTCCTAGATAATTGCCCTCAACTTTTCATCCCTTCCTTCTTCATTGCTCAAATCATTAATCTCCTCAATCCACACTTAGAGAGTGCATCCGCTACCCGATTTTCATTACTAGGTTTGTAACGGATGTCGAGTTGAAATTCCATCAATTTGGCCATCCACCTCTACTGTTCAAGGCTCATTATTCGTGTTCCATTAAAAAATTAAGGCTTATCTAATATGTATATATTGTGAATTGGCATCCCATCAGATAATGCCATCATTTCTGCATCGCTAACATCATGACTATGAGCTCTTTCTCATAAATTGAATTTTGTTGGGCTTTCAAGGAGAGAGCTTTACTTAAGCCACATTTCCTTCATTACTACTACATTGCCTTTTGAGCTTGGTCATCCCACCTGAATCCACTTTGTTGAAGAAGTTTATCGTGCTGTAGCCCCCAACAAACTTTCTGTAGTAATTGGTATGCCAAGGGACTTCCTACCCTTTCACATCTCTGTCTACCGCTCACTGCAATACACCTTCAACCTTGCTTGGGTCTGCTTCAACTTCATGAGCCGAAATGAAGTGGCCCAGATATTCTAAACAATCCTTCCTAAAGCTGCACTTCTTCTTATTCACCACCGGCTGATTGTCCTTCAGTAACTAGAACGTGGCCTCCACGTGCTTCAAGTGAGACTGAAGGTCATAGCTATAGATGAGGATGTCATATAAAGACACTAGAATTAATTTTCTCATATGAAGCTTGAAGATATCATTTATAAGAGCTTGGAACGTGGATGGTGTGTTAAAGAGGTCGAAGGGCATAACCAAAAACTCAATGTGCCCTTCATGAGTGTGGAATGCCATTTTGGCTGTGTCATCATACTTAACTCATGGTAGCCTATTTTCAAGTCCAGTTTGGTGAAAATCGTAGCTCCCCTAACTCGTCAAGTAATTCGTCAATCACCGGTATCGGGAACTTGTCATGTATCGTTACTTTGCTAAGGACCCAATAATCACACAGAATCGCCAACTGCCACCTTTCTTCTTCACCAAAAATATTGGACTAGAGAATGGATTGATATTAGGCTGAATAGTGCCAACAGCCAATATCTCACCAATTATCTTCTCAATTTCATTCATTTGAAAGTAAGGGTACCTATAAGGCCGGATATTGGGTGGTGTGGTCCATTTATATAAGTGAATGGCATGATCATATGTCCAAGTTGGAAGTAACCCAATCGTAGCAAGAAACAACCCCTCATATCTTGATAGTAACGATTGCAGGTCCGGATAGATGTCAATGTCCTGTGGTTGCTCAACCTTAATACCAAACTCAACCCATATACTCGATCCTTCCCACGGATGGTCTTTAACAATGATTTCAATTATACTAGCATCCTAGTCTTACTTCCGTGAGGGACTTTAACTATTCCACCCCTATTACCACATTTGCACTGCCAAGTTCAAAAGGAAAAAAGTCCTGAATTATGGTGATCCCCTGCATGCACAATTCAGTCCCTCTACATATCCCTTCGTCATTTACTTGGCAGCCATTCCCCATTAAAACATTGAGCCCCTTTGTCTTCTAAGTTAGTATCTAAACAATTGTCGTCGAAATGAAGTTATGGGTGGCCTCACTATCAATGATAATCAGTATCTCCTACTCACCAATTTTCCCCACAAGTTCATGGTTTTCGTCGCTGAAATGCCTACCATGACATTAAACTCCACCTTCCTATCCACTCTACCTTCTCCTCCTTTCTCATCCTCATCTCCAGTTTATTCCTCATTCTCCTCATCATCCGAGGTTACTAGGAGGACTTGAAACTATTTATTACAACACTTGTGTCTTTGCCCAAACTTCTCGTCACACTGGAAACACAACCCATTCTTTTTCCTAGCCTGGCACTCTACCTCCAAAAACCTCTTATAACCACCATCCCTCTTGCTTTCCAAGGAATTCTCACCATTTCTAAACTCTTCCTTCACTGCTACACTACCCATTCCACCTCCCGTGAACATTTTAAGGGACTTCGCAGGTTTGGAAAGATTGTTCAAGGAATAAGTAGTACCGCTCACCTCAATGGTCATACCTCCCTAATTGTATGGTGAGAGTCACTGTATTCCACACCCATTTTTCTTACCCCCATGACCGCTCTAGGGCCAAAAACTTATCCTTAATTGTCTAGGCCATCTCCATCACCTATGCTAAGGTTCTAGGTTCCATCAACTGCACCTCCACCTTAATGTCGTCCATCAGTCCATTGATGAAGACACCCTTAACTAACTCATTTGACATGTCCTTTAGAGAGAGTAGTTTGAACTACTCCCTCCACTCCTCCACCGTCTCGGTCTGCCTCAAGGCCATTAACTCTTCATGGGCAGTCCTTTTTTAAGAAGGTTGGAACCTCCCTAGTAATGCAATTTTGAAGTGGTCCACCCCCTAATGGGTTCCCTTGCCTCCATCCACATGCAACCAATTCAAAGCTACCTTCCATGCATGCAGCAGCAGCATCCACCTTCTCCTAGTTTGCAATCCCATTGATGCCAAAGTACATCTCATCCCAGAATATCCAACTCCCCAAGAAAACGGGTGACTCTAGCTTATGGTTTTGGGTTTCTCCCTCAATTCCCACATTGCAGGAAGCCTCTCACTCAGTTTCCTCTCCTTGTCAATGGCGTCAGCCCCGCTCTGTGGTGTGCCCCCCAGCTTGGTTCCTCAATAACTCACACATCTCTTCCATAAACCCCCTATCTGGCATGCCATATTCAACTCCAAACTCTCCATCTCGTTACTCAAATCACCCATCTCCTTCTCTAAGCCTTCAAATTTGCCGTGCATCCTAGTATTAACCATCACTCGCTCTGCCCAACAACCAATCGACACAGAACAATGCAGACAAAAATAGAGACAACAGAAAACCAAGAACAGAGACCCAATTGAAAACAAAGACAGTAATGGGGTCTAACAGTTGAGGAATACTATTGGAAGTTGGATTCATGGTTTATCCAAAAATATGGGTTGTTGTAACATTTTAAGGGAAAAATTATAGGGAATTGCCACAACTTTGGAGTTTTCATGGGAGTTAAAGGTGAAGAAGGAGATTATTGAGGCGGATTCGGTTACTACAGTAAGCATGGTAATGCATGAATGTGATGCTAAAACATGGATTTGGTAAGACAGGCAAGAAGTTTTATTGATTGATCATGGAGAGTTTGGGTATAGCATAGTTATAGACAACGGAACCGGGCTACTGATGGCATTGCAAGCTTGGGTCATGAGTTGAGAAGTGGAGCTCAGGTTTCTCAGAGTTCTCCTATGGGAATTAGCCAACTGGTGTTAGAAGAATGAGTGGTTTTCGTTTACTGAGAATGATTCACATGTAGTCTTTGTGTGTTTCTTGTTCACCAAAAAAAAGAAATCCTAATATTCAATTGCCCTATGACATCCAACTACCTAAAGATATAGAATGCGGCAATTTTAAAATTTTTATAAAATATTAATTATAATATTTTTTGTCCTTAGTGTTAATATCACATTTTGGAAGGATGCTCCATTTTCCATGCTTCCTGTCATCAAGAAGCTTATTGCTGGGGGTCTTCGTATGTGGGTTTACAGGTAAAATTCAATTATTTTTCAAACCCATATGTTAATAATTTCCATTTATTCTTTTAAATTTATAGTTTTCCAAAAACATAGTGCCTTGTTTGATTGATATATACATTTAATTTTTGAAAGCTTAAATATACCTTTTGCTCTTTTGGTATGTAAATATTTCAATTTATTTCCTTTATTTTTAATTAAAATAATTTTTTTATATATTTTAAAAAATTTTAATTAAGTCCTTCTATTATATTTTTGTTAAATAATCACTCCACCTGAAAGACAACAGATCACGTATGCTAATTGGGTCTGAATTCTTAGGAATAAGAGAAATATTTGCATCTATATTTATTTATTGGAGTTTGATAATAAAAAAATTAAATAAAATAAAGAAACTTTTAAATACATACATATTTAAGTGTTGTATATTTTTCTAATGATTTTATTTAACATTTTATTTTCCATTTATCTATTTCATTATTTATGCAGTGGAGATACTGATGGGAGAGTTCCCGTAACTGCAACAAGATACACACTAAGAAAACTGGGCCTCAGTGTTATTGAAGATTGGACACCTTGGTATACCAGTAAGCAGGTAACTTGATTCAAGGCCAATCTCATGGTTTTGGATTTCTTTATTGAAAAATGTTGGTTTTACAAATATCACAAAAGTCTATCCTGACTACTTAATAATCGTGTGCCGATGTAAATTAAGATGATTGAGTGATTAGGATAGACTTTTATGAAATTTAAGAGGGAACGGTACTTATAAGATCAATATTTTTCTTCTTTATTTTCCAAGATTACGTGTATGAATAACATTGTTGAAATGAAAATGATTTCTTTTGCACAGGAGTTATTTCATAAGAAACAGAAGAAAATAAAACATTTTCAAGAAATCTTTTCAAAAATTATTAGATTTCTTTAATTTTCATTTTTTTTCTTCTAATTTCTCTAATTTGAAAGAATTTAAATAGAGAACACTGTAATTATATTAAATGTTTTTTTTATATAAAAATAGAGTAAACTCTAATCTACTTCTAATTCTATTTATCTCACATTAATACATAATTATTCTCCACATAAAAAAGGCATAATTATTGTTATTTGTTTTTGGCAAATTAAATTTTGATCATATATTTCATCTAACATTATATATTACATTTATATATAGCATATGATTTTGTATATTTTTTTTAAGAAAGCAGGGATTGGTTGCTAGGTACCGCATTAAAGAAATCTAAATATGTTTTTGTTTTTCTAAATTCTTCAGATTATTCTGAAGTATATTTCTATAATGAATATATTTGGCCTCTTCAAAAAATTTATTTATTTCTTAAAAAATAAATCAATATATGAATTTAATTTTAGTTTTAATTTTTTATTAGTGAGAAATTTAATGTTTTTATAATTTTAAATATTTTCAGGTAGGAGGGTGGACCATTGTATATGATGGGCTCACTTTTGTGACTATCAGAGGTGCTGGTCATCAAGTTCCTACTTTTGCTCCCAAACAGTCTCTTCAACTTCTTCGACATTTCTTAGTTGATAAAAACTTGCCACGTCAACCAATTCAATAATTTTTATGCTAATTTAGCTATTTAATGTCGGAGATTTAATGTTTTGTCCTATTTATTTTGTTATTCTCTTTCAATATTGAACCGTGAGTTGTATTACATTCTATGTTTTGATTTCTTTCATCTATACCAATATATATGGCTTTGAAAGTTTACCATCATGACCTTTGCTGTTTGGAAATTATTTATACCTAAGAGCATGCTTGTTAAGTTTGTGAATAATGAACTTTTTGTTGAAATGGTCTTGAAATTACTCTAATATTTATTTTCTGAAAATTTTACTGATTTTATTGTAGAGATCCTATTTGGAAATACTCTTAAAGCCATTTCCTGTAACCTAAGGATTAATCTCGAATTGCCTGTTTCACTATATTGACAAGTTCTCTGGTGCCTATTAGATTGTCAAGCATAAGCCATTTCCTTCCTTGGCACCCTTTTGATGTCTGTTGCGTCCGTGTTACTTTCTTGTAACTTTTGATATGAAGCTTCCAAGATGAGTTTATTGGGGATGAGTGGGGTTATTTAAGCTCTGACAACATTAATGGATAATATTATCTGTATTGTTTCAACTTGAAATGATCGTACCATAATTTTGAATTCCTGAGTAATATTGCGATAATGCACGCGCCAAACTTATGAGTGAGTGAGAATATTGTCTGATAGTACCTGGGAAGAGTTATAATTACTGGACATGTATTGCTGTCCATTTGATTCCTTAGCTTGGTCTTGTTGAAAGTTTACCATGATGTCCTTTGTTGACTGGAAATTTTTTATACCTATGAGCATACATGTTAAGTTTGTGAACAATGAACTCTGTTGAAATGGCCTTGAAATTAGTCTGGAATTTATTTTCTGAAAATTTTGCTGATTAGATTGTAAAAGCCTAGTTGGTAATACTCTTAGTAACCTAAGAATTAACCTTGAACTGCCTATTTGAGCATATTGACAAGTTCTCTAGTGCCTGTTAGATTGTTATGCATAAGACACATGAACATAATTGAACAACATGCATCGTGTGATACGTTGGAGATAACATAACCGTATGTTTGCGTAATATGTATTCTTGTCAAGACGGATGACTCCCTTATACTTGTTAACCTGGTTTGGTTTAGTAAGGTTATATCCTGAGTTTCAGTTTGGGATAATTTTTCAATTTATTACTTATCATTTGTTCCTCTATGCTTTTGGAAACTAAACTGCAAACTTGTGATTTAGACTTTGATTTTTGTATCTCTATTTTCAAACTCATATATCTTGAAAGCAACCCATTCGCACATAAATGTTTGTTTTTGTGCAGTATCCTAGTTCTTGTTGGACACTTTTACATTTACTAAGTCTATTTTCATGTTTTGAGCACTAGAGGATGTTCATTAGCAACCTTCACTAGTGTGAACTTGGTAAGGTACTCTTGGAAGCAAAGTTGGATATAATAAGGATGTCACTTGCGATCACTTAAGACATGTTTTCTATTGCATGTTTTAAACATTCATTTCTACTATTGGTATATTTTGATTTTTGGTTGTCAAGGTGGAGTCCTTTTCACTTATGGTTTGACTGGACTTGTGTTACTATTAGAGCTTAGCTCCTTATTGGATTTTATGATATATTATTTATTTGGACGATTTCCTATTTATGGGGACACTTTGGCGACTTTGTCAAATTTTAAATAAATTCTTATGGACTCACTTTGAATTGTATCCACATCTGCATTGGATCTATGCCTTAGACTTTCAAGAATTAGGTTTCTTTCCTATACTGTGTCAATCATGTCCCTAAGTTGGGGCGTGATAGTGGGGTCCTCTTGCTAGGGAGTTTTTTTTATCTCGACTATAATATATATCCTTTGGCCCAAAATGTGAGTTGAGCAATAAATATAAGTATAATTTTCTAGTTAGGGTTAGTTTCTACCTCGATAATAACCTCTAGCCCAAAATATGCATTGGACGATAAAGATAATTTATTCGGCCTGTGGGCAATGTAAATATAGAGGGCTTAGATACACCTATGAAATTCTACTCCAAGGCATTTTATGAGTTTTATCAAATCATTCGATATTTTTTTCATGCATGTTTCTCATAAGTAGTTTCCACAAAACAAAGTTTTATGGTATTTCTAAATTCTTAAATACATTTCCAATGACACCAGAGGCAATGCTTGGTCGAGACAGGGGCTGACCGTCTCCTTAGAATTTTTTTTGTGTAATTTTTTAAAAAAAAATATTTGCCCCCTTAAAATTATTTTATGCAGATAATTAAAAAAAATATTTGCTATGTAATTAATTTTTTTAAAATAATTTTTCATGTAATTTTCTTTACAATGTATCAATAATTAAAAATAGAAGTACAAGACATTTATAGCAAAAAGAAATATACAATTACAAATAATAATTTTAATTTATAGTGAGAGAAAAGCTTAGTCGTCTAAAACACGCCAAGTCAGGAATAGAAGGGTTTTAGCGTCTAGAATAGGACGAATGAAGTCTAGAATGCAACCAAAGTGAAAATCGAAAGCTCTCGCGTTTACGATTTGGAATCTTGCCTCTATAGTGTGGACAACGACTTCTTGCATTTGTAATCTCCAATCAGTAATATCTTTCTCCCAATCTCCACTTTTCAATTTTCTATCCATATTTCCTTTCTCTTTTACTGTTCAATGGTCACCTTTTGCAAAAAGTTTGAAACTTTGAATGTTCTATAACTTCTATCCATATTTCCTTTCTCTTTTTATAGTTTTACCAGTGGTCCCCTTTTGCTTAGTTGTGGATTTGCACCTTTGTTGTCCAATTATTAATTATTTATTGTGAGGTATCAAAACTTGTTCACTTATTTATCTCTTACCCACCATAGCTTTTAGTTTCCATATAAGCAAATTCTAAATGCCATCTCTTCTTCAAAGCTAGATTTACTAAAGTTAAAAAAAAATAAAGAGGTGGCAATTGGGAATAGTGTGGACATCGGGGGGAGAAGAAGCTTCTACCTAGCCTTGGCTTAAATGCCTTTGCTCAGATAAAAAAAAAAAAAAAAAGACACCACTGAGGCACTAAACTCAAAGATTAAATTATCCTAGTCAAATTACATTGCATTTATTATTTATGTTATTATGTTAGTCAAATTTAAGTGATGTTATGTAATGGCAAAAAGATGTGGTGATGCTTACGAGATGATACATAACTGTTTTTTTTAGAATTGTTTTTGAAAATTGCTTTTGGTTAATACATGGTTATCATGCCCAATTGCCAATGCTTATGAGAACTTTTATAGTTGTTTGAATTATATTTAAATTGTTTTCAGGTAATCAAGTTATTTTGAGATTGATAAGTTTATCTTGAAATAACATAATGGTGAAGAGAAAAAAAATTGATTCATTTTTCAAGAGAAAAGCTAATGACAAAGAGGAAAGAAACATAGTTTCTACATCTTCACCTCCTGAAAAGAATTGTCCTGATAATGCTCTAAGATACGAATGTGAGGAACAACCTTTTAAGGTTTTGAATGTTATTTCTGATGAATTTAATATTAATTCTTTGGTGGTGCATGACCCAAGTAAACACTATCAAATATGGAAACATCTTGTAAATCAAAGAGATGAAATCCGAAGGCTTATTTAAAATGGGATCCATACCAACCTAAACATACAAGTTATCCTTTTACTGGAGATAAAAATCCAAGGAGATTTGTCTATAGTTGGTTTAGCATATTTCCTTCTTGGTTAAAGTACTCTCCTACTACGAATGCTGTTTGTTGCTTACCTTGTTTTCTCTTTACTCCAAAATCAAATGGATGTACTAGAGCATATGCTTTTACTGTTAATGGATTTCAAGCTTGAAAAAAAGTTAATAATGGAAATAAATGTGATTTTCTCAAACTTATAGGAGAGTATCCTAACTCACCATATCATAAAGAAGTAAAGGCTTATGAAGACTTATTGAATCAGATTTTGACAAATCAACTACGTCTTAAGACCTTTATTGATACAATTCATTGGTTAATATTTTAAGCTTGTGCTTTCAGAGGTCATGATGAAACTTTAGAATGAAAAAATAGGGACAACTTTCTTGAGTTGATAAAGCTTTTAACATCTTACAATAATGAAGTTGCAAAAGTTGTGTTAGAAAGGAAATCTTGCATATCCTTTCAAGTAAAGTTCGTGATCACATTTGGAAAGAAATTGAGGATTCTAAGTTTTGCATAATTGTTGATGAATCATGTGATGAATCACAAAGGGAACAAATGGCTATTGTTTTAAGGTTTGTTGATAAGAATAGTCTTATACAGAAAGATTTTTTGAGTTTGTGCATATTAAAGACTACAACATTAAACCTTAAAAAATGGTTGTGTGCCATCTTTTCGTTGTCAAGGTTATGATAGAGCTAGTTATATGAGAGAGGGAATGGAATGGATTGCAGGTACTAATTCTCAAGGATTGTCCTTGTGCATACTATGTGCATTGTTTTGCCCATCAATTACAACTTGTATTGGTTGCTGCTTCTAAAGAAGTTATTCGAGTTCATCATTTTTTCTCAAATTTGATTTTTATTGTTAATATTATGTGTTCATCTAGTAAATGACATGATGAGTTAAAAGCTATTAAGTTAGATGAAATTGCACATTTGCTATAGATGGTTGAACTTGAAACTGGTACAGGATAAAATCAAATTAGCACTTTGAAACGGGCTGCAAATACTCGTTGGGCTCTCATTTTTTTTCTCAATTTGTAGAATGATAAATATGTTTGCTACAACTTGTTATGTTCTTCGAAAGATTATTGTTGATAAACTTATTCTCAAATAGTGGATACTGACAATGCTTATAATATTTTGATCTTATTTAAGTTTATATTTATTTTACATTTGATGAACGAGATAATGGGAAAAACAAATATTCTATGTCAAGCTTTGCAGGAACAATCTCAAGATATATAGTTAATGCAATGAATTTATTTCATACTACAAAAGTTCTCATTCAAAAGTTGCGAGATGATAGCTGGCAAGATTTGTTGAAAAATATGACATTATTTTTTTAGTAACATGACATTGATGTTCCTGATTTTAGTACTTCTTTTATAGCACGACAAGGGAGCTCCCATCACCAAAAAGATAACATCACAGTGGAACACTATTATAGAGTAAAAATATTTCTAATTACAATAAAAAAGCAATTGCTTGAGTTGAATAATAAGTTTAGTGACAAAACATTGGAGCTTTTGACACTTAGCTCTCATTTAGTTCCTAAGGATGCTTATAAAGCTTTCAACATTGATAATATTTATACTGTTGTGGGAAAATATTATCCTAATGATTTCATTGAGCAAGAGAAGATGATTTTGACATATCAACTTCAACATTTTATTATTGATTCTTGCAATTATCCATATTTGAATAATCAATCAACAATACCTAAACTATGTTGTGCCTTGGTAAAAATAGAGAAATTCAATGTGTATTACTTGATTAATCGATTGATTCATCTCATCTTCACTCTTCCAGTTAGTAAAGCTACAATAGAACATTCGTTTTCAGCAATGAAAATAATCAAAACAACTTTGCGTAATAAGATGGAAAATGATTTTCTTGTAGATAACATAGTGATTCATATTAAAAAAGAAATAGCTGCAAGTTTTATTTCTAAATCTATTATTGATGATTTCAAGTCATTAAAAGAAATGAGAGCAACAATTTAAGTGGAAGTAATTTTGGTTATTTCATTTAGCATTGTGTTTAATTAATTTTGTTATATCATTTATAAATTTTAATATTTTAATATATGATATAGTAAACTATCTTTTTAGGTTTCGTTGTGTCTTTTTATCCTTTGCAATTGACATGTCATCTACTGCAAATAAAGGATGATATGTATTTTATCTTATGCAAGAGAATTGTTTATTTTTATAAAATATATGTTTTAATATATGATGCATTTTTTTCCCAAGTATGAATATTTTAAAAGAATATCAATCTTTTGCCCTCCCATTGTTTTTGTTTAAGATCCGCCACTGAATGACTCATAACAAATCATAAAGTTCAACATGTGAAAGTTTTAGAATAACTCAAATAATTCATTATACTCGAATAGACTTATAAATATAAATAATATACATAGCCAAATTCTCAAATATGCCATGATACAAGACTCATGATTTCACAACAAAGTTTCTCCATAATGTACAAAACAGTGTAATAAAATCAATATTCAACAATATTCAAAAGTATTATTTATACTATTATATATGGTTTTGAAATTATTTGGTGCATTGTTTATTAAAATCATCTAATAAAAAATTTAAAATAAGATAAATATATTTACAAAGTTTAAAGGATAGTGGGAGAGTAGGGGGAGAATATTATTTATTTTTTATAATTCAAAAATTATTATTGAGTAGTTATAAAGTTAGTGGGAGAATTACTTTAATTTTGAAATTTTATTTTTTTAATTTTAAAATAATAATTAATAATTAAAAAAATAGATTGACATGTAGATTAGTACATTTCAAGACACATTAATATTTTAAGTTTAGATGATAATAGAGTTATCCACGTAGTGTATTGGTATCACTAAGTAGTCCAGAACACCAAAATTCCATTAATAGGTCAGAGAATTGAAATAAAGTCAAAAGAACCTCTATCGGAATCTAACTATTTGAATTAAAACCTCCAAAGATATTAGGAGCAGTTGAATCAAATTAAAACAGAGGAGAAATTTTAGCACATAAGTATTAGAATGAAGAATAAACCACTACCAAGAAACCCTCTTAGTCAACACAATATACCTGAAATCATCTAAGAAGCCCCAAGAATCTCCAAGAGTTTGAGATGGAGAGAGAGAATTAAGATAGAATGAGTCAAAGATGCATTTCTCACCTTAAACCTCACGAAATTCGCGCCCTAACATTTGGTCATTAAAGTTTTGATCAATTTTCAATTTGATCCCTATAGTTTAATTTTATCTGATTGAATCATTTCACTTTGGTCCCTGCCATATATGATCTACTTAACACTGTTAATATGATTGTTTATATAGACAAAATTAATTACATGGCATACCTACGTGCATATTTGTCTAACTTCATAGACAACTCAGCAGGCCACTCTATAGGATGACGTCATTTTGTGTTAGGGTCACAAGTCTCCCTTCTTCGTCAAAGCTCACCCATTGCATCGTTAAACACCACCCTTTGCCTCGCAGAGTTCCTTGTCGAAGCTCTTCCTCATAAAGTTCCTCGGCATCCCACTTTTTGTAAGAACAAAATTTGGAATTGTAAAAGAATAGGAAGGCTTTGAGGCGTGATTAATGACTTTCTTAAAGGTAATTATCGCTCTCACCGGAACAACTCCACCTTCAGGATATAACAAAGCCTCAAAACTCTCCTTAGAAATATGTGAAAAGATTTCTACGAAAATTAGATTGGAAAAACTAATTTTGTAATGTGTTATTTATAGAATTTGAAACACCTCTTTATCATAGACATAATTTTTCATTTTGTGTCTTTTCATTTTGAAAGTTATAATAATTTATTATTCAAAAGACATGTCTCTTTATTTTCAAAAAATTAAAAATTAAATTTGATTTTTCTTGCAAGTGCCATTTGTAAATAACTAATAGCTAAATTATTTACTCTATATATATTAATTAATTTACAAGTGACACCAATAGCAATAGATTTTTCTTCCAATTGTCAAATAATGGGGGGCTTCAGACACAAGCATTTATAGTCTTTTCCTTCTCTGTGTCTTTCCAATGTGGGACATGTTCTACATAGTACAAGCTACTCCAACACTTTTTCCGTTCATCTATCACTGTTGCATTCCTCATCGCAACATTAATGAACCTCACCAGTGAACCTCATCACACTTTACAGCCATCCCTTATTCCACGCTAGCGGACGTCACGACAGCTATCCCTTGCTCCACTCCAGTGGACGTTGCTACTGCCTAAGCTCCTAGGTATTATCTATCTTCCGTGTCTGCAATTTTTTATCTTGTTCGCAAATTGCAACCTAAAATGGATATTCTCTATTTCCCGCCCTTTTATCATCACTCTAAACTATAACTACAACAATGCTTTTGATATTTCCAACTACATCTTCACTGTATAAGTAACTCTAAAATGTAAATTATGATTATTATGACCTCAAACAAAAATTCACGTAGATCAGACCTTGGTTTTATAGTTTTATTTTGTCCATTTGTCAGTAGTGATAAATTATTAACTTGACAACAAAGCAAAAAGGCACAGATTATGCCAAGCTACTTGAAGTTTATTGTAGGAAATTAAAACAATGTTTATAGATGGCAATCATGAACATAGTTCACTTTAAGATGGAAAATCAATTCTTCCATCTGATCCATTTAATACCTTTCTTTGACTAAAAACACAAGGTTTAAGGAGTGCACAAAATAACTATGTTTTCCTACTTCGTCCACAAATTAAGACAAACTCATATGGAGTGTAAAGTTTAAAATACACATGAACACATACTTCTTAATATTCATAATTTATATGAGCGCCTAGCTGTGAACAGTAAGAATCGTTAATGTATTGATTTTTTGGCAAATTATACTGAAGTTTTGAATCATGACGTGTCTTCATTCTTCAATTTATATGCTTGAGGCATATTTTTCTTAGAATTTTCCTTGTAATTGTTTAATGTTGGGTATATTTGTTGTTGAGCATGTACATATCCATATTTATTCTATAACTAAAGGCATATAAATATTTTCCTTTGTGAAATGTCATTAATCCCAATTAAGGTCAGAATCAATGTTAGTAGCAAGTCTGTGGATATTTGGTTGTGCTGTGGAAGAGAAAAAAAGTGACTCCAAAAAAATGGTTTGTTATTCTATTTGTTATTTGGCTGTTTGTTACTTTAATTAGACGAAATAATGGAATGAGTTTGAAGTTAATAAGTTTAAATGTGTTCCAAAATTGGCCCAGTGATAAAAAAGGCCATTGGGCTATGAGTTGAATGACATTATAAATGCATAAATTTGTTTAATAATGCATATAATCTAAAATAATTATTATTAACATGATTTGGAATATAATGTTGATGAGTATTTGTAAGCCAGTTCTTGTATCTTAGAGCTTGATAATGTATCTCTTTGTGCAGAAATTTTGGTGACTCTTGCTGTAAGTTAATTCTTGTATTTGAGAATGGCTAAGACACTGTGAATTAACCATATGTTTTCGATATCCACTTGTAAACCAATGTGTTTTAGCTTTGATAAACACTTGTTTTCTTATATTTATAACATTGTGTTTTGCATTTTATTTGAATGGCACCCCCTCAATAAGATAAATTTATGGTTAAAATTGTCATGGCAGGCTACAGATGACATAAATTGTTTGAAGTACATTGGGGGTGGACAATATGACTTGGATGCTGAGTTAGATATATGGTCTTTACAAGAAACCACTGCAGTGCTTAAAGAATTATGATACAAAGGTATTGCAAAGTTATTTTACTTCTTCCCAGGAAGACTTATTAATGAAGGAGTAGTAGAAGTTAGAAACAAAAATGATTGAATGGAATTTGGGCAAAATCTAAGCTTAGGTAGTAAGACAATTATGTATGTAATGCATGATTATGCTGCTAGGAATGGGGTTCAACTGAAAAGCAAAGTTAATGAGCCAATTATTGAAGTGAACAATGAAGATATGAAGGGTGGCAATGAAAATGAAGGTGATGAGGAAGATGGAGACAGTGTTATGGATGTTGGCATGAATGACTCAAAGAATGACCATAATGATGATTGATTTGGAAAATACATTGATGTCGAGTAACTAAAGATGATGCTAGTGGTTCTGCACATCAAGTGACCCAATGCATAGGTTTTAGCCTATTACTGCAAGTAAAGACTTATGATGATATGGAATGCATTGATTAAGGCAATGAATATGAGGAATTGCACACTGATGATGGAACTTCTAATGAAGATCATAACGGGAAAAGGAAGGCATACGTGAAGTACAAACCAGCTAAGACGTGCAGAGAATTCCAATTCCACCTTGGAATAGAATTTAACTCAATTGATCAATTTAAGGGGGCTATAAAGGAATTGTCTTTGTTGAATGGGTTTGACATTAAATTAAAAAGAAACAATAAATTAAGGTGTCAGACCAAGTGTAGAGATGGGTGTGAGTAGGAGATATTTGCAAGCAAGGTTGGTGGAGCTCGTAGTTTTAAAGTTAAAACTCTAAAGCCTAAGCATAACTGTGACCTAGCCTTTAATGCCAGGCTAGCAAATTCCAAATGGGTGTCTAAGAAAATAATGGACACAATGAGGACAAACCCTAATATAAAGTTGTCTGGCGTCATTAATGATGTTAGAAAGAACTACATAGCTAATGTAAGTTTGACAAAGACTTTCATGGCAAGGAAAAAGGCTAAGGAAAATCTTCATGGCAGTTAAGCCAAGCAATACAAGAAGCTATGGAACTACTATGAAGAGGTAAAAAGAACTAATGTTGGTAGCATAATCCAAATAAATGTTGAGAGAAGAATTGTGGATAACCAACCTATTGTCAAGAGAATGTACACGTGTTTAGAACTAATAAAGAATTTATTCTTGAAAAGTATATAGCATGTTATGCTTCAATAGTGGAGCCAATCAATAGGGAGCACATGTGGCCTATCATTGATAATGAACCACTTCTCCATCTTAAGCTCTATAAAAGATTAAGAAGGCCATCAAAAAAATTAAAGAGAAGAGAAAGGGATGAAACACCTAGACCACACAAACTTCAAAGACAAACTCTAGTCTAAAATATGCTATTTACAAGACTTATGGACATAATAAGAGAACTTGCCACCAATGGTGCAAGTTAGTGGTGGATTTGAAAGACATGGTAAACATATTGGATTAGTGTAAGAAGGAGAAACTACTGGATGGCAACAAGAAGGGGGAAGATTGGCAACACTAACTCAATACAAGGAAAATAGAATAGTTGCTGCACAGAGTCAAAATTCCAACACTGCTCAAAGTGGAAAGGGCAGGGGAAGGGGGAGGGGTAGAGGAGTAAATGATGTTAGTAACACACAATGAATAAACTTTAGCACATGACACTGATGGTTATGTAATTTACTTTTGTTTTGTAACCATGTGCTGGCATTGAACCTTGTGCTGCCATGTTTGTTTTGGAATATATTAAAAGATTCTCTCTTTTGTGGTCCAGGTTACTATATAGCTCGTTTGGCCCCTGCTTAATATGGGTAGAAGCAGAGTTTTTTTTAAAAAAGCGCTTTTGGTCAAAAATGGTGTTTGGCAACTGCTTCTGAATAAAAGTATTTTTCACCAAAAAAAGAAGAAGATGAAAATCAGCTATTTTGATAAGCCTAAAATTCCTGCTTCTAGCTTAAAGCTA
>JASKGM010007766.1:22470-41084 GCA_034509205.1 Ceratonia siliqua | reverse complement strand
AAATATTATTAAAATTCTTAGAATAAATAATAAATAATAAATAAATAATATAAATATATGAATTATATATATATATATATATATATATATATATATATATAAAATATAAGAATAATTATAATTAAATATAAATATATAATATTAAATAATCTATAAATAATAGACATTAACCAAAATTAAAATTTTAATATGATTAAAATTATGGAAAAAGGAACTTTATTCATGTATATTTTTTTAAAAAAATTTTAAGTAACATTTTCTTAAAACAGAAAAAAATAAATTTGTAAAGCAATTATATTTTTAAAACATAAACAAAATTTGAAGTAATGATATTTCTAAAACAAAAAAATGAAAAATTTTCAAGTCATGGTAGTCTTGAAATAAATTTTTTTTAAATAATGTTATTTTTAAAATAAAAAAATTAATTTTTTAACTAATTATATTTTTAAAACAGAAAAAAAACTTTTTTTTCAACTAATAATATTTTTAAAACAAAAAAATATTTTTAAGTAATGTTATTTTTAAAATAAATTTTTTTAAACAATAATACTTTTAAAATAAAGTTTTTTAAGTAATTATATTTTGAAGAAAAAAAATTTTATTCTTAAAAAAGACAAAAAAATAAAATTTTTTATTTTTTTTGTGTGTCACTTTTTGTTTTGTGTCATGTTAAGTCTTAGAAATGATAAGGAGAGGAGTGAGAGTACTTTTATTATTAACTTTTTAAATTTTTTTAATAAAATTAAATTAGAAATGTGAAGAATATAAAAAAAAAGAAATATAATTAAAGAGAAAAAGAGTATTTTCTCAATAGTCAATTGGTAATGAATTTGAAATAGTAAAGAATTCATGAAGTGGCAGATCCCAAGGGAGCAAGTAGCATTGAGCCTTGCAAGGAGTTGGATAGGACGGCGGATCAAGACCCCAAGTTCACGGGTTTAGTCGAAAAATCTGGGAGGACAAATGGACAATAATTGGCTAAAATTTATATAGGTAAGCTTAATTTATTAATTTTTTAATATAAAAGAGGTATAAAAGAGGTTAATTATAAAAGTATATATAAGACTTATTTTTAATATATTTATGTAAATATTTATTATTAAATTGTTCAACAAACTAGGTTTATCCAATAGTTTCTTTTAATCTGTAAAATATATATAGATAAAGTTAATCACAAAAAATATAAATATATCAAAATTAGATTTATTCATAATTAATATAATTTATAAAAAAATTTGTATATAGTTCCACCTCAAATTTGTTCCAACTTGGCTGAATCTCTCACGGGTCAAGACATCTAGTCAGTCAATTGTTCACTTAGCTAACCAATGTTATAAAACTAGGTTCAGAAATTGAATTGAAAAGATTGTCGAGTTACAAGTTAACTAATTTGAGCAGTTAGATTAGTAATTAATTGAATGACTGTCACGCCTCATTTTAAGTTACGTGACTGGTGTAGAGAATTATCCTTCAGATAATTATTTATTAGCCTAAAATACTAATGCAATTAATTTCACGTATAGATTATTTTTAAGTGAATAATAAAATTGAAATACACTTTCATACAAATAATTCTAAGTCAATAATTTATTAAAATTTTCAGCAAATTTTCCTTTGAAATATGGACTATCCTAGGGTACAAATATGTTAAAATAACAAGGTGGACATGCCCACTATCAGCCAGAAGCCTCAGTGACTTAACAAAAAGTAGTAAATAGTCCATCATGAGCTGTATATCCAAATGGTTCAAAGGGTGCAGGCGGAGCTGAAGGAAGTTCACCAGTGACCTGATCTGAAAATGTTAAAGTTGACGGGTGAGTCCACCGACTCAATGAATAGAAATCAAACTTATCAATTGATACATAAACCCCCACATGTAAAGTGCATTACCGCTAAAATAATATAAAATCTCATTTTAATACTTTTAGGGGGGATCTGGGTGTGATGGTCCGGGTATGGGCTTTTGAAAGTGGCTAGGTGGACCTGTTTGGGGGTTATTGGGCTGAGTCCGGTTTGACTGTGTTTGGGCCAAGATGGTGGGCTGAGAGATTGGGGATTGGAGTGGGCTGGACCTTTTTTTGTTGAGGGTTGATTTGGCTGCCAAAAAAATGAGTTTTGGGCTTCTTTTTTTTTTCATTTTTTTTATTTTAATTAATTTAATTAATAAATTTTCCTTGTATTCTTCTTTTTTTCATTTCCCTCATCTTTTATTATTTTTTCATTTATATATTTTTTGAGAGAAAATTGTTAATTTTAATAAATCTCTAGACAAAATTAGGTGTTCACAGTTATTCTAAAATATCTCTAAAAATAAAACTAAATCTAATAAGGTTTTATTTGGAAATACTTTATTTTCTATTGCAACTAGATGGAAGGATTCTTGAAATAATTAAATAAAGACTAAATTCACTATATTTTTTCCTTGAAAAATATTACTGTACAAAAATTAATGTACAGTGAATTCTCAAATTTATTTATTTTGGGTCAATTTCATCCTTTTATGAGTCAACAAAAAGACTATATTAAATCCTAACTAAAGATAACTAAGGACTTAATACATTTTTTTTTTCAAGTACGAAACTATCATCAATGATATTGATTAGGAACCAAATTATGTATTTAATCTTAAATGTAATTTAAAATATACAAAAATGTTTATGTAACCCATATTCTTATAATACTAGATTGTGCCAACATGTCTTTCAAGTCTACCAAGGGCCTTGTTTAGCTTGCAAACTAGTGTTGAATTACTCATTTCACAACCAGCAGCAGTGGTAGATCTTGAGCAAAAAACAATAGGGGGACAAAGTATTGACATATGTTTTTTAAAATATTAATACTTGAGAAAAATGCATCTTATATTAAAACATATGTTTTACAAAAACAAATAGTACTCTTGCGTAAAGATAAAATACATACTAACCTTGATTTGCCGTATATGCCATGTTAATTGCAAAAAGATATCAAGAAATTCAAAAAGGTAGTTTACTGTATTATATATTAAAATATTAAAATTTATAAATGATATAACACAATCAATTAAACACAATGTTAAATGAAAGAAGAAAAAATTACCTCCATTTAAAGTGCTGCTCTCCTATCTTTTAATGACTTGAAATCATCAATAATAGATTCAGAAGTAAAACTTGCATCTATTTCTTTTTCAATATGAATCACTATGCTATCTGTAAGAAAATCACATTCTATCTTGTTATGCAGCATTGTCTTGATTATTTTCATTGTTGAAAATGAACGTTCTGTTGTAGTTGTGCTAATTGGAAGAGTCAAGATGAGACGAATCAATCGATCAATCAAGTAATACACCTTGAATTTCTCAGTTTTTACCAAGGCACAGCACAGTTAAGGTATAGTTGATAGATTCTTCAAATCTAGATGATTACAAGCATCAATAATAAAATGCTGAAGTTGATATGTCAAAATCACATTCTCTTGCTCAATGAAATCATTAGGATAGTATTTTTTTTCATAAGAGTGCAAATATTATCAATGTTAAAAGCTTTATAAGTATTCTTAGGAACTAAGTGAGAGCTAATTGTCAAAAGCTCCAATGCTTTCTCACTAAACCTATTATTCAACTCAAGCAATTGCTTATATAATGTAACTAGAAATATTTCCACTCAATAATAGTGCTCCATTGTGATATAATCTTTTTAGTGACGAGAGTGCCCTTGTCGTGCTATAAAAGGAGCAATAAAATCAGGAACATTATTATCATGTCGCTCACAAAATAATGTCACATTTTTCAACAAATCTTGCCAGCCATCATCTTGTAACTTTTGAATGAAAACTTTTGTAGTATGAACTAAATTCATTGCATTAACTATATCTTGAGATTGTTCCTGCAAAGCTTGACATATAATATTTGTTTTTCCTATGATCTCTTTCATCAAATGTAGAATAAATATAAACTCAAATGATATCAAAATATTATAAAAAGTAGCATCAGCATCCCCTCTTTAAGAATAAGTTGATCCATCAACAATAATCTTCTGAACATAACAAGTTGCAGCAAACATATTTATCATACTACAAATTGAGAAAAAATGAGATCCCCAACGAGTATTAGCAGCTCGTTTGAAAGTGCCAATTTGATTTTTCCCTTTACCAGTTTCAAGTTCTCTAATATCAAGTATATGTGCAATTTCATCTAACTTAGCAACTTGTAACTCATCATGTCGTTTACTAGATGAACACATAATATTAACAATAAAATCAACTTTGAGAAAAACTGATGAACTCGAATAACTTCTCTAGAAGCAGCAACCAATACAAGTTGTAATCGATGGGCAAAACAATACACATAGTATACATAAGGACAATCCATAAGAAATAGTGCTTGCAATCTATTCCATTCCCCTCTCATATTACTTGCTCCATCATAACCTTGACTACGAATATTAGAAACATCAAGAGCATGTCGAGAAAAGACAGCACATAACTCCTTTTTAAGGTTGAATGCTGTAGTGTCTTTAACATGCACAAGATCAAAAAAATCTTTCTTGTATAAGACCATTTTTATCAACAAGTCTCATAACAATAGCCATTTGCTCCCTTTGTGATTCATCACATGATTCATCAATAGTTATACAAAACTTAGAATCCCCAATTTCTTCCTGAATGTGATCACAAACTTTACTTGAAAAGATATGCAAGCTTTCATTTTGAATTATATGTGAAGTATACTTGGAATTATATGGTGCATTTTCTAACACAACTTTTTCAATTTCATCATTGTAAGATGATACAAACTTTATCAACTCAAGAAAGTTACCCTGATTTTTTGATTCTAAAGTTTCATCATGACCTCTGAAAGCACAAGCTTGAAATGTTAACCAACGAACTGTATCAATAGAAGTCTTAACACGTAATTGGTTTGCCAAAATCTGATTTGAATTTTGCACATTAATGATATTTCTTATGTAACCAGACTGATTCACTAAGTGTTCACAAGCCTTCATTGCTTTATGATGTGGTGAGTTAGGGTATTCTCCTATATGTTAGAGAAAAGCACACTTTTTTCCATCTTTAACTTTTTTCCAAGCTTGAAATCCATTAATAGTAAAAGCATCTGCTCTAGGACATCCATTTGATTTTGGAGTAAAGAGAAAACAAGGTAAGCAATAAATAGTATTTGTAGTAGGAGAGTACTCTAACCAAGAGGGAAAGATGCTAATCCAACTATAGATAAATCTCCTTGGATTTTTATCTCTAGTAAGAGGATAACTTGTAAGTTTAGGTTGGTATGGACTGCATTTTAAATAAGTACTTCGGACTTCATCTCTTTGATTTATAGGATGTTGCCATATTTGACGTCGTTCACTCGAGTCACGCACCACCAAAGAATTAATATCAAGTTCATCAAAAGTAACCTTCAAAATCTTAGAAGGTTGTTCCTCACATTCACATCTTGGGGCATTATTAGGGTAATTCTTTGTACGAGGTAAAGATGTAGAAACTTTGTCACTTTCCTCTTTGTCACTAGCTTTTCTCTTGAAAAATGAATCAATTTTCTTACTCTTCACCATTATATTATTTCAAGATAAACTTAAAAATTTCAAATTACCTGAAAATGATTTAAATATAATTCAAACAAGTATAAAAGTTCTCATAAGCATAGACAATTAGGCATGATAACCATGTATTAACCAAAAACGGTTCTAAAAAACAATTATGTATCATCTCATAAGCATCAGTACATCACTACATATTTTTATCATTACTAAACATCACTTAAATTTGACTAACATAATAATTAAATAATAAATATAATTTAATTTAACTAGTATAATTTAATTGAGTTTAGTGCCTAAGCGGTTTTTTTTAATTTTATTTGAGCAAAGGCATTCATTCATTCAAGCCACCAAAGTAGAAGCATCACCTTCTCCCCCATACCCACAAAATTCCAATTGCCACCTTTTTTTTCTTCAGTTATATCTAGATTTGAAAAAGAGATGAGATTTAGAATTTGTTTTATAATTCTTTTCAGGTGCCATGCATAAGTAATAGGCTAACAGCATAAGAGATAAACAAGTGATTGAGTGAGCCTTGCAATAAAAATAAATAATCAATAATGGGAGTCATGGAATCATGGAACCACAATTTAAAAGGCACAAATCCACAACTGTAAAAGAGAAAGAAAATGGATAGAATCATAGAAGACAAATAGACAATAGAACATTCAAAGTTCAAACCCATTTGAAAAGGGGACCACTTAAGCATAAAAGACAAAGGAAATTGATAAAAAATTAAAAAAGGGGAGATTAGGAAAAGTATCTTATAGTTTGGAAGTTTGGAACCCCTTGAGTCTTAAGAATTGAGAGAGATGCTGTCCACAATATTGCAGAGAATTTCTAGATTGCAAAACGGAGAAAACACGGAGAGTTCTTGTTTTCTTTTGAATCTTTTTGCTGCTTTTGAGTTTCAGACCTCTTCTAGTACAAATGTACAATATAATCCCTTTTGTTAGCGTGTCTCAGATGGAACATAAAATGATGAAAACTTTTTTCATAAATTAAAATAAAATTTATAATTATATTTCTTCTTACTATACATCGTTTACACTCCTATTTTTAATTATTGATATATTATAAAAAAAATTATATAACATTATTTTTTAAAAAAATTAGTTACATGGTACATATTTTTTAGAGGACAAATAAACTTTTTAAAAAATTTTTTCATAAAAAAATTTTTTTAGGGGTCTAATATATTTTTAAAAAATATATTTAGATGGAAAAAAAAATTTTAGGGGGTTGTCACCCCCTGTCTCCTATAAGCACAACGCCTGACCGGCAAGCTCTCCATATAAACTTCTTCTTCAAACACTCCATTTAAAAATGCATTGTTAACACTATGCAGTTGCCTATTTCTTGCTAAATTGTGGTTGTCGCCACTCTAATTGTTATTGGTTTTACTATAGGGATAAATATCTCATTGAAATCAAAGCCACATTGCTAATGAAATCAATCTTGCCACTATCTTGCTAGCTTTTAATTTCTGAATAGTGCCATTTGGTTTTTCTTTCACCTGTAAAGCTCGTTGGCATCTTATTGACATTCTTCCAATAGAAGTGGAATAAGTGTCCATGTTTGATTTTTGGGCAAAGGATGCTATTCCTCATTCATTACAGTTTTCCAATGTTCATGAGAAAGAGCTAATGCCACACTAGTAGGTTCTCTTGTAGTAGTATGTACTTATGGCTTGAACACACCAGATTTATCTCTTATAATTATGTGATGAGTACCTAGGAAAGGAGTATTCTTTGTTGTTGTAGGAGAACTTATGTACTTGATGACTTTGTATAAATCTTGAGCCAGTAAGGTTAGTTGCAGAACTAATGGGAGAATTTAAATGTAAATGAGAACAGTTTTTCACATTGTCATCATTGTCATTTTCTGATATCGAAGTTGACTAAAACAAACTTAAGAATTTGAGGAATATAATATAAGATAAAAGGGGAAGGAGAGATAAATGGAGTGGTAATGGATTTTGAAGAAGGAAGGGTAAGTAAGACAGTTCTACTAGCTTAGGAAATTAATTCGAGGTTGGAAGTAGACTAGTAAATTAATATCATACTACGATTTTGGACGTAAAAGTAAATTTTTAATTTTAAAGTTGTTATACATGATTTTGATGAAGATGATGAAGAACTTGCCAGTACTGATGGTAAAAAGTTTAATAAGATGATAAAAGCTACAAAAAAAGTCATTGTATAAGAGACTAAATCACATACTCCACTATTACCAATCTCAAAGTTGTTAAACATTAAATCCATGTTTAATATGAAAGCAAAATGCTTTAGTCACATTTTAAAATTTGTACTATGTTCTGAGGGTGGAATTGAGGTTCTTGTTATCTTTGTGCTGAGTAAGGAGACATTGGCTCTAATGGAGATGGTGAGGAAGAAATAGACTTTTTAATGTTATGCTTATGTTCCTCATTGTAAACACTCAATTTTATCCAACCTTAATTTTTAATTTTTATCCAACCTTAATTTTTAATTTTTTATTATTATAATTAAAAATCCAAAAATTACAAAAATACAAAAACACAAAGAAAAGAACAGTACAAAATATATGTGATAACTTAATTCCAACTCACTAAAGCCAAATTATCCCTTCTTCTTTTATTTTGTTCTGACTAGCCCACTCTTTAACCAAAAAACACACAACTTTCTCAGCCAAACACAATTTTTAACCTAATTCACTCATTTTTCAGCCTAACCCTCAATAATTACTCTTCACCCATCCTTTGCACAAGCCCATACCCTTTTTTTTTTCTTTACACCTTCAACCACCTGGTCCCTGCACTTCCTCTTCACGCAACCTCCACTACAACCCCAGGCTCACCTACTATCTATAAATTTCATGCAACCCACCTTCATGGCACCCACTCCCCTTCAACCAACCATTTCCCACTCAATGGAACTCTCTGTAATTCATCCCTAAAACCCTCACTTTCGTCTAACCACTCGCGGCGCTAGTCCTTGCACTTTCTCTCGACAATCACTCTTCACCCACCTTCTGTACACATGCCTTCAACTTCTGAAATACCCATTCCCCTGTAATTCTTCACACCCATTCTCTGCCATCTCCATGCTTAGCCCTCCTGCAGCTTCACACCACCATTATTTGGGTGGCTATAAAAAGAGCGAAGGCTAATTTGCGAAAAGGAGAAGACCTTTGAGGGCGAGAGACATTGATAAAAACAGAGGAGGAGGAGGTTAGGAAGCCGAAACCAAGAATTAGAGAGATTGAACAGAGGAGATTATTACAAAACTAAGTGAAGAGGGAGAAATATATAAAAAAAAAACTGAGAGTGAGAGGAAGCCAGAATCAAGGAAAAGAATCAAGGGATCAATTTAAGAGGTATGATGCTAGATCCTAGGGATTGTTGTTTAGAGAGCTATGATGCTAGATCCTAGGGATTGAGTAATTTCATCCCTAGAATCCATGAATCAAAAGGGGTTTTTGTTTTTCCTCAAATGTGATTATCAATTTCTAAATTCGAGCCAGTTAACGATTCTTGGTAATTTTGGATTTTTTCTTTTGCTCGATTTAGGCAAGGTCCTTGATCACTATTCTTTAGATTTGTTGCTTCTATAATTTTTGTTTTTTTTTACTCAAATGGTTAGAAGAGGTCATTCTTGTTTGGAATCAACTGTCTTAATTGTGTTTCGACTATTATTAGTTCTGTAAGTTTCTTACCTTGTTCATAAGATTTGAACATGATATGCTATCTACTGGTTTAAACATAACTCCTCCACTTCTGATTTGGTATCATTTTAGTAGAACATGATATTCATTCAATAGGTTCTGAGTTTGTCAAATTGGTGTTATATTCACCAACTTTTGGTTCTAAGTCCGCTGATTTAGATCTAAGTTCTAATTTCAGACTTTGAAATTTTGATATTGTTATGAATTTTCTGTTATGTGCTACTAGTTATGATCATTTGAGAGGATTGAATATCTCTTTCGATTCCTAAGCTTGACTTATCTTTTCACCTTAAGGTATCTATATGAACTTTTTGTTGTGTTTTCATCCTGTGTTGCTTTCTTAATATTGCTATTTGAATTAGTTTTATGTTTAGTTTATAATAATCATTGTTATATTCCCATGCATCCCGGTTGCAAGGTTAAATTTCCTCTTAATTCTTTATTTATTTATTTTCTTCTCGTTTAATTTTGTTTATATCGTTACCTGTTCCATTGGTTTTCCTTAGCCCCTATCAATTTTGGTTTAGTTCATAATAATTCTAGTATTTTACTCTGATCCGTTTTTACCATGAAATATTATTTTTTGTCTTTAGCAAAGGAAAAGTAAAAAAAAAAAAAGGGAAAAAAAGAAAAGGGCATTACCTAAGGTATTAGGCTCCAACAGCCTTCTAGAAAAGTAAATGGAATTTGTTCATAATTTGAATCTCTAACTTCAAAAGGATGCTTATGGGCTTAAGGCCTATAACTCAGTTTGATAGGTGTAAAATATTCAAGTTGGGTATCCCTGGAACTAAGGCCTTCAAATTCAAGAAATTGAATGGAATTAATTTCGAAATGGAGTTTCAAAGGACCAATTAATTAATTTCAAAATAGGGTTCCAAAGGCCTAATTGAGTTAGTTTCAAAAGAGTCTAAGACCTAATTCTTCCTAAATGGCTCTAATAGCTTAATTGAATATTTGTAAAATAGACTCAAACAAAAAACTAATACTCTTGTAAATGTTTCTTTTTCTAAACCATAAGTGAATTCAATAAAGTCTTCACCCCAAGACTTTTCAACAAAATTTTTGATACTCTACAAAAAAAAAAACTTAATTTTGTCTCCAATATTTTGAGAAACTTCATTTGACCCAAATAATTTTAGTAATTTCTTTTTGACCCCTATACTTTCAAAAATTTCAACTTTGTCTTAATTTATGGGAATTAGATTTTGACCAGGAATAATAACTTTTTATCAACTTTGACATTTCATCCTCAAACGTTATGTGGAGAACTGTTCTCTCATAGTGTTATAGGCTTCTAGTGGAAGTTCATCTTCCTAGAGCCCTGATTCTTTCTTTTCTAGGCTATCAGTAGAATGTTATATTCCCCAAGGTTCTAACTTCCATAGTATCCTCCCCAATGTCCTAATTTCTAGGCTTTAAGTGGAAATTTAATTTCTCCTAATGTCCTATCGTCTTTTTGCTTAATCAGTTTAACAAAACTATTCCGAATTACATTGACCTTGTTCTCTTTTGGGGTACATAGGCACTTATTTGGTAAAGCAAGTCTGGTTCCTTCTTCCTTTATCTTTTATCATCATATTAATAAAAAAGGGGTAATTAAAATATATTAAACTTTTTAAGCACAAACAATTTAGGGTAACCATCCTTAGGGATGGATGTTGTGGGGGTGCTTAACACCTTTCTCACATGTAATTATACTCCTAAACCCTTCCTCTAGTTCCAAGGGCCAGTTTCCTTTCCTTTTTTAGGATCCCAGATATCCTTCTAATTAATTGGTGACGACTCTATTTTTTTCTTTGTGTTTCCCCTTATGCGCCCAAAAGTCATAAAATGATAACTCTTCACCGATCTCATGTTGTGATAGTTTGGCGACTCCACTAGAGATAGTTAGAAAGTCAAGCCTTTTATAAGTTGTTTGTGCTTTATATAATGTATTATTCTCACTCCCTCACCATTTTGTTGTTGTTTTATTCAACCTATTTTCAACACCTACTTTATTTGTTGTACTTAAAATATTTTACAGCACTTCTAGGTGTGCTTGTTTAAATGCTTTTCGTATGGTATGAATTGTTGGAATCATAGGATAGATGACAATATTTGCAATATCTATTTACACCCAAGGGTAGATGACAATTAACTGCTCTCTTATGTTTGATTTGGGGTTTCATTTTAGGCAAGCATTAAGTTATAGGTCTGTTCGCTCTTCACACACACTGTGCACTATTCACATCCTTTGCACACACCTATTAGGCCCTATACCTAGGTCTGTGTGAGCCCTAGAGGAGAAATAAAGGTGGTTTAGTCCACCTATGCAATCATAATAGGAAGTCAAGATCCCTACTATTTCAGTAGGAGCAATATGTTTTAAAAGACCTTTCTTGTGAGGATTGTAGATCCCCTTAAAACCACTGTACTATTATATTAACCATAGAAGTAACCTCGTAGGTAGAGCCAAACTAGTAAGGACAGATCCAAGAATAAGTTAATTAAGACAATGAAGAGCATGCTCTCTCATCTCTTGAGTTTAATCATTCATTTGGGATAATCTTATATATGATCTCATATTTTTTACCATTATAGGTTTGGTACCAAGATTTTCAACTTAAAAGGCAAAGATTGGCAATAAAAGAAAGTGAGTCAGACTAAGAAAAAAGTGGGTGTGTCAGCACAAATGGCAGTTTTGGATAAAGTAAGAATTATTGAAAAGTCATTACCCAGGATGTTCCGAGAATCGATAGAGAATAAGCATGGGAGAATTATGAATCTAATTCATAAACCAATTCGATCTTCGGCCCTTATTGCTTTGCAGAAATTCTAGGACCCATCACTCAGGAGCTTCATAGTACCTCATGCTCATCTCACCCCAACCATAGAAGGATATGGTAAAATGATCAATCTGTCTATATCACAAGCTACCAAAGTTTTCTTTCACTTGGGTTGTAGTATATCAGACAAGTCTATAGCAAGCCTTTTAAACAAGGATATCACTGAGGTTCAGTCAAGAATGGTTAAGAGAGGACAAGCAGAGGGGTTACCTCAAGCATACCTTGAAAAATATCTAGAAGAGCTAGTTAAAGAAAGACAATGGGCCTTGGTGGTAGAAGTATTAATGATGATGATATATAGACTGGTATTATTCCCTTCAACGGTCGGTTTTAAGGGTAGAGGAGCCATCAGCATCTACTATACTATAAAACATTATAGAGTCAGTCCAATACTTGCTATTCTGGCGAAATTATTCCTTACTCTCAACTTTTCCAAAGAACACTAAGGAGGGAAGCTTAAATGTTGTTTATCCATGTTGTACCTTTGGATGGTCTCACAACTCTTAGGGAAGCTGCCGAATTCAAGAATGCCTAGCTTGCGACCCTTTGATTTCTTCACCTCGTTAAGAATAGGAGATTAGAATGAGATAGAATGGGAAAAGTTGTTATGCAATGCCAAAAATGAGGAAATTTCGTGGAAGCTACCATGGTGGAATAGTGATAAAATAATATACAATTGTGGTAGTTTCCCTTTGGTACCTTTAATGGGCGTTACAAGGTGTATTTCTTATTACCCGACAGTGGCACTTAGACAATTGGCTTTTCTACAAAAGGTGCCAACCCGGATGATAACCGAGGGATTTTATTTTTACTATGAGCAAGAAGAAAACAAGAGCCTAATTATGAAAATTATGGCATGCCTGGGATGATAAGAGAATAATGGGGAAATCAGAATTAGGAAAAAGGACAATAGGGGTTACCAGGGAGTACTATGAATGGGTAAACCAAAAACAAGAAGACTTTCCACTTGCACGACAATTACCAGTTACTTCCAAACAACAACAAAGGTTTATAATAAAAGTGGAAACCTTGGAAGTAAATATGGTAATAATCAAAGAAAAAAAATTCTAGCTTGACACGGGAGAGTGAGGTTTTAAATCAATAGGTGAAAGAACTAGAAAGAAGGGTCTGAACAGATGAAGGAAACCTCCAGCAGCATCAGGAACTCTGGATATAGGATTTGGAGCAAGCAAGGAAAAATGCCAAGCACATAAAAGGCAATGAGATACAGACCAGAAAAAAATTAAAACAGATAGATAATCTATTAACACAAGAGTAATCAACTAATACCATTCTGTGAAAAATTTTGCAAGAGCAAAATAACCCACTTGAATAATATGAACCAAATTGTTCTTTATATGATTGAACCTGTATCGGCAGATTTCATGGCATACCTTAACCAAAAACAACATTTGGAAGCAGAATGGAAGAATTATTATCATATGCTCTATGACATAGCCATCTGACTCCTAGATACTTGTGAAGGAACGCATAGGGAAGTGCATGAGAAGTTGCCAGAGTTTATTGAAAGATTTTATCGGGCTAAGGCAACAGTAGTACCAGGGTCATCTCCTGATTTATTGGCTTTCCTGGGCTTAGGTAAAGAGCTTATCAATCAATTAGACAAATGTATTTTGAGCTATGAATGTTTTACTTTTAAAGACCAATGAAGGAAATCAAAATCTTTTGTTTACATCTATATATTCAACTAGCATATGAATCACCAACTGCGTTTTACTATAAGATACCATACCCAAATGCATGGGTTAAACGTAGTGTAAATGAACGTATGACCAGGGTGACACCCACGTGATGGTTTAAGACTTTCCTGGGTGTCCACTAACTATGTTTATCTTTTTAAAGTATTATACTTTCAAAAGAATGTAGGACTTGGATCTCTCTCGAAACGATATTCCTTTGACAAAGATCCCTGTATATTGTATACCATGTTTTATTGTACGGTATTGTACCCTCAATAGAACTGTGGTCAAGGACAGATCTTTAGTGCCAATCTTTACTATAAAATATAGTTTGAACACAAATAGGGCTAAACCTTAATGGTAATAAAAGTCTAAAGTATACATTAGCCATACATATTTTGGCTCTATTTTCTAAGAAGATAAAAATCATTTCATCATTGCACCCCTAAGGAAAGGTCTAGCTAAACGTTCCCAATCTATTTGTCAAATCTGTACTAGGTTAGTCACTATGTTGATTGAAATTACTAACGCGAAAAAATGTCCAGAGGTTAAAAGACTGCATCGACCATTTATAAGAACCAATGTCTAAGTTCATGGAATTAATGACAGAGAATATGAAGAGCAAAAAATTCCCCCGCCACAGCAAGAGGCTTTCCACATTAGGCAGGTATCGAGAACCTTGGGAATAGCCAATAACACCCCACAACCGTCGCCAGTGGCCATATTCCCCCTGAGCGTAGGGAACGTAGTTCCGCAAGCACATTTGGATTTGATTAGGTGCCTGTTGCTCCTCCTAGAAAAGAGGGAGAAATAGAAAAGGAGTGAAAAGTTTTTGAACAGGTTTACCAAATCGAAGAAAAACTACGTACTTTACAAGGAGTAGGGATGTTTGGACCCACCAGTGTTAGAGAATTGTGATTAACTCCAAATGTTACTGTCCTAAAAGGTTTCAAGGTACTAAAGTTTGAAAAATATGATGGGAATGCCAACCCCCAATCTCACTTAAGATCGTACTGCACCAAAATGGCAATTGTTGAAGATGATGAAAAACTGTTGCTTAATTTCTTTCATAAAAGTTTAACGGTTCTGTGTTATAATGGTACATGATGCTAGATCACTCTAGGATTAGCAGTTGAGAAGATTCAGCCGATGTGTTTCTCAAGTAGTATCGGTTCAACCTTGATACGGCTTCTACAAGGGAACAGTTATAGATAATACAGAAGAAAGACAAAGAAACCTTCAAGGAATATGCACAAAGATAGAGAAAATTAGCTTCAGAAGTACAGCCTCAAATGTCAGATTTCAAAACTTGTGCATACTTTTTGGGAACTTTAGGGTCCCTATACATATGACTCGTGGCTAGAAGTGCTTTTAATGACTTCTCTGACCTCATTAAAGTAAGAGAAAGGATAGAAGTTATAGGACGAAATGGAAAGATCTAGTCGACAAATAATGACTATAATGGGTCGGGCCAAAAGAAAAACTTCACGAAAAAAAAAAAAGAAAGAGCCCGAGGCTGGTTATATACAAGATAATCAGAATAACTCTCACTTTTACTATCAAAATAGAAACCAGGGGTATCAGACCAATTATAATTACCAAAATGGTCAAAAATAGGCTCCCGCACAAGGACGGAATAATACATAGTATAACAAGTGAAATCAAGATTCAGAGCCATTCCCAGATTTTCAGATGACCACTACAAAACTGTATAAGAAATTGTTTGATGGCTGATTCATTAGTCCAGTGCTGGCAAAACCACGTCAACCCCCTTACCCCACATGGTACAAACAAAACAAGCATTGCATATACCACTACGAGGCAGAAGGACATTCAATTGAAAACTGCCAAACCTTTCAAAGGCAAGTTATGAAATTAATCAAAAGCGGGGCATTAAAAAAGAATTATGTGACCCCTAACATTACCACTAATCCCTTACCTAATCATCAAGAGGATAATTTAGTTAGTGTTATTATAGAAGGATAGGGGTTCATAAGAAGGGTGTCAGAAATAAAAATGGCTAAGCGTCAAATATTTGATAACTTAAATTCAACAGGATTCATCATTGTGGAACCCAAAGAAATAGGATTTAATGAGGAATATTTGGATTCTGATGGCCAATGCATTATCATCAATCGGTCAAAGGGAACGACATAGAACACTATAAAGCATTCCAATTCACCTTACAAAGATGGATTACTTTGGGAGTCATACAATTCTCAAGGAAGGAGCAAACACTAGAGATCACTGTGATCAGCAAAGGACAATTCTTTCCCGAACCTTTAACCCTCACAGTAAGACAAGAACCACTAGTAAACACTACACCAACAATGCGCTAGCCCCATTCCCTTATGAAAGCAACAAAGTAGTCCCTTGGATATACAGTCCAATAGTGACCATCCAAAATCCTACAGCACCTATAGAACAACCCTTAATACAAGTTAGAGAAGAGAATGACGACACAAATCACCTGGCGGTGGGAAATATAACTAGAAGTGGAAGGGTTTATGCCCTAGAAACTTTAGAAACAAAAACAAGGGAAAAGAGGTAATAGTGGAGGTTATACCAAAGCCAAATCCCAGTCAGGAGGATGAATTTCTTAAAATAATGAAACAAAGCAAATATGACATTGTAGAACAACTAGGAAAGATGCAAGCCAAAATTTTGTTCCTGTCACTGATTCTCTGCTTAGAAGTATATAGGAAAGCATTACAGAAAGTATTGAACCAAGTCTACATCACTGCTACTGTCACTCCAGAAAAATTTGAAGATGTGGTGAACGATGTAAAGGTGTGCAATATGATTACCTTTTCAGAAGAAGATTTAAGTGCATTAGGGAGCAATCATAATAGGGCCTTCACATCATGGTAAAATGCAAAGGATGTATTGTTTCAAAAGTGTTAATAGATAATGGTTCCTTGCTAAATATGCTACCATACTCCACACTGTTGCAACTACAGGTTGACATTGAAAGCATGCAAATTAACGAGCTCGTAGTGAAGGCATTCGATGGCATCAGAAGAGAGGTTAAGGGACATATCACTTTGAATTTGGAAATTGGTCCTAGTACTTTCCAAACGGTATGCCAGGTTATGGATATTGAACCCTCATATACACTGCTACTGGGAAGACCCTGGATTCATGCAGCGAGAGCCGTACCATCTTCCTGGCACTAAAGGCTCAAGTTTATTAATAGAAGAAGGATTATAATCGTTTAGAGTAAGGAAAAGATGCTGATTTCTAAACCATCATTAGTCCCTTATGTGGAAGCCACTGATCAGGATTTGGGGAATTCCTTTAAAGCTTTGGAAATTTCCAGGAAAGTAACTACAAATGAGCAGCCCACCAAACCCAGGAATGTGGTAGAGGAAATTATGTCGAAGAGTGGTTAAAAACCTAAAAAAGGTTTAGGTTGAGTGCTACAAGGCATACTAGCACCCATCGAAGTCATAGAGAATGTGGGTTGTCAAGGTTTGGGGTATAAGTTTAGACCTAAGAAGAAAAGCAATAAGGGCATACCTCATATTCACCAAACTTTTTCAGCATACCTGTCACAATGTAAAGGCCGAAAAAGGCGCAGTCATGACCATAAGGCGACAAAAGGGAAAAACATATAGAGATTAAAAATGGAGTTGCCACCAATTAATTATAAGGATAATTGGGATCCTAAAAAAAACCAAAAATTGGCCCTTGAAACTAGAGAATTGATTCGGGAGTCTAATTACGCATAGGGAAGGTGTTAGGCACCCTACCACGTCCATCCCTAAGGATGGTTACCCTAAATCGTTTGTACTTTATTTGATTTTAATGACCCATTTTGTTATTAATATGATGAAAAGATAAAAGATGAAATAATTGGACCTGTCTTACTAGGTAAGTGCCTATTTACCACGAGAGGGATCAAGGTCCACATAGTTTAAGATTAGATGAAATTATGACCAAGAAGGATATATGATTGCTTTCCTAGGACAAACAGTAGACGATGCAGAGGCAATGAATCCTTACCCAAAGTCTTGGGAAATGACAATGCGGAGACACTTAATTCTCACCGAAAGTTGAAATACTAGGACGATGCGGGGGCATTGGGTACCCACCCAAAGCCTAAGATTTAGACAATGTGGAGGCACTAAGTCCTCACCCGAAGTCTAAGAATTGGACCATGTAGAGGCATTGGGTCCTTACCCAAAGTCAAAGAATTGGACAATGTGGAGGCACTGGATCCTCACCCAAAGTCTAGGCATTGGACAATGTGGAGGTACTAGGTCCTCACCCAAAGTCATAGAATTGGTTTTTGAAAATGAATGAAGTGGTGTTAATGTAATTTTCATGAATACCTTCAATTATTTGTCTAAATGGGCCATTGAGGCCTTCTTGCCAAAAGGACTTCAATTGAAGTGGGTCCTTGGAACACAAAATAATGAGCTAAAATATTTTAATTTAATGGGCTGTTGAAACCTAACTTTATGGCATTTTAAAACTCACTTACAAAGAGGTGATTAGTTTTTTTTTATATGCTCTTGAAATTCAAAATCAACTTCGTTTTAATGAGCCTTTGGAACTCACCAACAAGTGATACTAGGTTCAAGATCATCTTGGTTTAATGGACCTTTGGAGCCCACTTATAAAAGAGATTTCTAGCATCTACATGAATTTGACTTATCCTCAAAATTCCCTTTCTTGAAATTAATCTCATCTAAACTACTTGCTTTAACCAAAATGAAGGTGTGTTGGACACTCATGAGAAGAAGAATAACCAAATAAATAAACATAAAATAATAAATAATGAAAATAAAAATAAAAACAACAAAATAATATAAAAATAAAAATAAAAATAAAATAACATAAAAAAA
>JASKGM010007766.1:0-22370 GCA_034509205.1 Ceratonia siliqua | reverse complement strand
AAAAAAAAACAAATAGACAAATAACCAAATAAATCAAAGAAAACTGTACAAACCCAAGAATAACAAGAAAGGCAGAAGAAGAAGAAGAAGAGGACAAAAAAAATAGTAATAATAAATGATTAAAATGAAGATGAAAGAAAATGCAATACAAAATCAGAGGCAATAGAAAATGTAAAAAAGAAAGAAAGAAAGGCAAACCACATTAAGACCAAAGGGGAACTCCAACCCATACATACCCCTGGGGACACAAACAGAATCACACCAGAAGATTATTGATCCCTCAGCATATTCTTATTGACTCAAAAATAAAGTCTAAGTAAGTTCATCTAAGGTATGACCCACAAGTGAACTAGATCAAAACATTTAAGGCTCAGATTAGGATTAGTTTCAAACTAATATATTAAGACATGTTTGAACTATAACCAAACCCTGAATTAGAGATGAAACGACTTTGTGCAACCAATCAGAACACATTTAAATCCTATTAGAATCACCTCTGACCTGAGATGAAGCCTATTTTGAATTATAAATGACTTATCAAAGCATGCTTAAAACAACAGATGAAACCCCAAAATCATTGAATCAGAGCATAGCCAACTCATATTTGAATCAGAGATTAAAATCACATTCAAAGTTAGGTTCAAATAACACTCAAACATTACTTCAAAATCAGGTTTCATTCAATGATTTTCATCCCAAGTACTACTTGGAATCAGTGTACCCATTGTGTCTCCACAGTTTATTAGGTTAAGATAGAAGAAAGAGAGAGAGAGAGAAAAAAAAATAGCATGATAAAATAGAGAGAGTTAACTCTCCGGGGTGTCACACAAAGAACCCTCCCCTGTAGAAGGACTCCTAAGAAATTCTTTCTAATTTCTGGCCCCCCTTTCTTCTGTTTAATACCTCTTTTATAGGCAAACAAAACCACTGAATTGCCACAAGCAAGCTGTAGTGTGGAAAATGGAAATGAGTGCAGGGTCATTGCAGATCTGCTACAGAGTTACTGCAACGTACAGGGCATGAGTCTAGTGCTACTGTGAGTGAAGGTAGTAGCATGAGATCTGGGATATTTGTAAGGGGTTGAGAAGTACTGTAGCATTATTGGAGCAAGAGAGGCCATTGAGCCTTGCTGACTATGGGTGCGTGTGTGTGAACTTAACAGATGTTGGGTTGCAGGTGAAGCGTCAATGGTGAGTGGGCAGAGAGGGAGCGTTGGATGAATGCGTGGGCTGTGAAGCTGTAAGAAGACGGTGAGGTAGCTAGATAGTGGTTGCTAGGTGTGTAGGCATGAACCTGGGAAGTGGAGCAGTGGACATGCTGGTGTAGGGGGGCAAAAGGATGATGGAGTAAAAAGGAATTCAAAGAGATCACGGCTTAGAAGAAAAAGGAAAGTTAGGTTAAAAGAGACAGGTTGTGGGGCATGGATCGGGTTGTGGGGTATGGACCGGGTTATGGGCTGAGTATTAATAGGGCCAAGGAGTGTTGTGCCTGGAGAGTTTATTGGGTTGTAAGGGAAATGGATCATCGACCAAAAATAAAGAGAGACATGGGCTGATTTTTTTTTATTTTTAAACCAAGAAAAATAAATTTTATTTTTTTAATCTTAATTTTAATTAATTAATTTTTTTTGCCTTTTTCTTTTTGTTATTATTTTTCGGTTCACGTTTGTTTTAGCTTTATTAGGCAAAATACAGTGTTGACAGTTGCCCTTTTTTACTTGTTCCTTACTAGGAAAATAAAAACCCACTGATTTTCAAGTTTGCCTATAAAGAACAAGTAAAGATAAAGAAACACAAATTTTGTCCAATAGTGAGCTTTGCAAGCACAGTGAGATTTAGGATACAATAAAAGGGAATGCCTCAACTATAATTTCAAGATCGGTGAAGAACACTTTGCAAATCGGCTAAGGAATCATTGCATGAAACTAAAAGAAACTAAGAATCTGACAAAGTAATCACCGTATGTTAGAAATTTTTTTTTGAAATCAGTAAGGGTAAACACCGCATTATGCTAAATTTTTCGTAATTAGCGAAGAACACTTCGCGAATCACCTAGGGAATCACCACATGAAACCGAAAGAAACATAGGATCTGAAAAAGGAATCGATGTATGTTAGAAAAAAATTTTGAAATCAGCAATGGTAAACACTGCATTATGCTAAAATTTTCATAATCAGCAAAGCACACTTTGCGAATCGGCTAGGGAATCACTGCATGAAACCGAAAGAAACTGAGGATCTGATAAAGGAATTGATGTATGTTAGAAAGAAAATTTTGAAATCAGCAAGGGTAAACGCTGTATTATGCTGAAATTTTCATAATCAGTGAACCACACTTCGCGAATCGGCCAGGGAATCACCGCATGAAACCAAAAGAAATGGGGATCTATTAAAACATTTAAATCATACCTTACTCCTCCAAGCAAGACTTGATGTAAGCGTTCTCACTCTTAGGACCCACCTTGCCAACCCTTTTGTCTGATGACTTTCATCTTATTATTACATGCTTGGTCACTCAATCATAACTCGAAGCTAGGAACATTTCTATCCGACTTTAATGGATGTTGACTTATACTATACCAAGTAAGTCACTCCTTAGTCCCTGCAATACGTGGCCAACTACCACCAATAAAACATGAACGAATAATGTTTAATTTTGCCCCTACATTAATCCATTCTTATTTTATCCAGAGAAATGATGAGATGAAGATTTATTAAATGAATAAACCTCTATTTATTGGAGTAAACAGGTTTGAAAGCGACAAGAGTACCAATATCTAAGTACAGATAATGGTAATGCATCATAAGAAACATCAATTATGCTGAACAAATAAATTGTCAAGTAAAAGAGTCATGGGACTCTGATACCAATAGCTGATGAAATAAAATAATGATTACGAAATTACCCCAATTTTAACTTTATCAGCCTCTATTGACTTTGATTCTCTTATTGCAATTGTTGTGCTTTCTGTGTCTTTGACAGAATTATACCAAGGATGTCATGACTACTCATAGAAACACGGCACCAGTTTTGTGTTCAAATTATTGTTCAAGTTCATAATTTCCTTTGATTACTCAAAATGCTTAAACATAACCCTCCCATTATTGCTATCTTAACTTTTGCCTAAGTCACCTTTTTAGGTTTTCGACTTAACTGTTTCCTTAATTTTTGCCTAAATAGCCCTTTTGGATTTTCGATTTAGCGGGATTCCTTAACTTTTGCCTAAACCACTCTTGTGGATTTTAGTTTAGCAGGTTTTTTATTTTTTTATTATGCATAGTAGCATTTCACAGAATCTGAATTCACTGGCTTAGTCAGTTCTCACTCATCTGCATCAGTAAGGATCAAAGATCTTCTTGAAAATTCCTTCTTGACAATATATGGGCCTTTGTAAATTGGGGCCCACTTTCCTCTCGCGTCCTCTTGATTAGGCAAGATCTTTCAGAGTACTAGGTCTCCGATTTGGAATTCCCTGAGATGAACCTTTTTATTAAAGGCACTAGCCATCCTTTTTTAATAGAGCTAGTCATGACATATCGCAACAAGTCTCCTTTCTTCTATTAAGTTTAACTGTTTATAGCAGACCCAGGCCCATTCAGATTCTTCGAGCTGTGCTTCCATGAGTACTTTGAGAAAGGGGATTTCTACCTCAATTGGCATTACCACTTCCATTCCATAGACCAAGGAATACAAATTTGCCCCAGTTGAAGATATTACATAAGTACGGTAGGCATGGAGACCATATAGGAGCATTTCGTGCTAATCCTTATAGGTTACCACCATTTTACCCAATATTCTCTAGATATTTTTTTTGTAGCCTCAACTGCCCCATTCATTTGTGGCTTATAGGGTGACGAGTTGTGATGCTTTATCTTGAATTGCTCGTAGAATTTCTTTACTTTAACACTGTTTTAGTTTGGTGTATTGTTTGTGATTATTTTTGCTGGCAGCCCATAGCGATAAATGATATTGATCCTTATGAACTTCAGGAACACCTTTTGGGTAATGGTAGCGTATGAAGATGCTACAATCCACTTCATGAAATAATCGATGGCAACCAATATAAAATGATGGCCATTGGATGCTTTCGGATTGATGGACCTAATCACATCCAATCCCCACATTGAGAACGGCCATGGAGCTATCAAGTTATGAAATGGGAATGGCAGAGCATTGATACGATGCACATAAACCTAACATTTATTACACTTTCGACAATAGTTGATACAATCTTTCTCCATGGTATACCAATAATATCCGTACCTTAGAATCTAGCGGGTCATCATGTGGCCATTGGCATGGGTTGCACACATTCCCTCATGTACCTCTATCATAATTACTTGAGCCTCTGAGCTATCAACATAATGGAGTAATGTCCCATCATAAACTCTTTTGTACAAAACCTCGCCACTTAAAATGAAACCCATCACTAACTATTTAATGGTTTTCTTGTCATTTTCTTCTCCTCCCTCAGGGTATTGTCGATGCTGGATATATTGCTTAATATCTCCATACCATGGCTTTTCATTGCTCTGCTCAATATTTAAGCAATAAGCAGGTTTTTCCCTGGATTCTACACTAATTGGTGGAATTTTACTTCCTTGATCCAATTTAAGCATAACAGCTAGAGTTGCCAAAGCATTTGCAAATTGATTCTTGTCTATAGCTAAGAGTGAAAACATGATTTCTTCAAATTCCTCTATTAACTGGGATAGATATTTTTGATATGGAATCAATTTAGCATCTCGTGTTTGCCATTATCCTTTAACTTGGTAGATGATAAGGATTGAATCCCCAAAAACTTCTAATTTCTTTATATTCATTGATAAGGCTTCTTGTAATCCACTGACACAAGCCTCATATTTAGCAGTATTGTTTGTGTATCCAAAGTCTAGCTTTATAGCAATTGGAAACTATCTTCCTTCTGACAAAATAATTATTGCTCCGAGTCCATTTTCATGCACATTCACAGCTCCATCAAAATACATCTTCCAATTCTCTTCGGACTCATCTTCTTCTGCTGCTAGTATATCTTCGTTAGGGAAGTCAAAATCCACTGTTTGATGTTTATTGACTAGGTTTTCAGCCAACTCATCTATGATGACACTCCTTGTAATTGACTTAAGACTGACGTACGTGATATCATACCCTGATAACATTGCTTGCCACTTTCTTACCCTTCCTGACAGATATGGTTTCTCAAAAACATACTTCAAGGGATCCATTCGAGAGATAAGCTAGACAGTATAGTAGGCCATATACTGGTAGAGCTGTTCAGCTGTCCAGGCCAAAGCACAACACTTTTTTCAATAAAAGTGTAGCTAATTTTACATTCATTGAACTTCTTACTTAAATAATAAATTTCTCTTTCTCTCTTATTGTCCTTCTCATGCTGACCAAGCATAGCTCCCATGGATGTTGGTAAAATCGAGAGATAAAGCAAAAAAGGTATCCCTTGAGTTGGTGGGACCAAAACAGGAGGATTCTACAAATATGATTTTACTTTATTAAAGGCTTCTTGACAATTGTCATTCCATTCACCAGGATTATTTTTCCTTAACAATCTGAACATTGGTTCACAAGTAAGCATCAAATTGGTGATAAACCTGGCAATATAATTAAGCCTTCCTAGAAAACCACTCACTTCTTTCTCTGTTCAGGGAGGTGGCATGTCTTGAATAGCTTTAACTTTGTCCAGGTCAATTTTGATCCCTCTCTGACTTACAATGAAACCCAATAGTTTGCCAGATGAGTCCCCAAAGGTACACTTTCTTGAATTCAAACAAAGTTTGAACTTCCTTAACATTTCAAACAGCTTCGTTAGTACTACCACATGGCTATCCTATTCATTGGATTTCACCACAATATCATCCACATACACTTCAATTTCCTTGTGCATTAAATCATGGAATAATGCTACCATTGCCCTTTGGTAAGTAGCCCCAGCATTCTTGAGACTAGACGGCATCACCCTATAGCAATAAGTTCCCCACTATGTTTTGAAAGTAGTTTTTTCTTTATCTTTTTCATTCATAGGGATTTGATTGTATCCTGAATATCCATCCATGAAAGAGTACCTGTGATGAGATGCTATATTATCCACTAGAACATCAATGTGTGGTAAAGGAAAATCATCCTTAGGACTTGCTTCATTCAACTTCCAATAGTCAACACACATTCTGACCCTCCTATCCTTCTTAGGAACCGAAACTATATTCACCTCCCATTCAGGGAATTGGGCTACTTCAAGAAACCCTGCCTCAATTTGCTTCATTACCTCTTCTTTTATTTTTAGAGATAATTTTGGCCTTATTCTTCGTAATTTCTGTCTTGTTGGAACATAATTCGCATGCAAAGGTATTTAGTGTAATGCAATTTAAGGGTCTAGCCTTGGTATATCTTGATAAGACCATGCAAACACATCAATAAACTCTTTAAGGAGGGCGATCATTTCTTCCCTCTCTGGGTTATTTACAAGTTTGAGTTCTTTTATATCTTCATTTATTCCCAGATTTATCATTTCTATTTCTTCATTACGACGAATTATTCTTTTCTCGAATGATTCAATTATCTTTGAGAACCTTTCCATTGTTTCATTTTCTTCTTCTTCAAAATCACATATATCCATACCCATTTCAACATGAGAATCAATTAATGGCTGCTGATAGATTTCATGGGAGCAAGATGATTGGAAAGCAATAATTTTCCTGAATAATGAAAAATGAAATTAATCAAAAATATTTAAAATATGAGTGGAATGAAAGGAACACAAAACGAATTTCATTTAACTGGATAAAACAAGGTCCAACATTTGATAATACTTAAGCGGCTTTGGACTTCATCCACATGAGTTGAGGCTAAAATTAACTATTACTCGTAGGTACAAATATTAGGAATTGGCTCTACATCCTAGTTGCTAAGCAGCATGCTTCCTTGTTCTAGCCTGATTTAATCATCCTGATTTCCTTCATCCCCCATAGCATTTATAGACTCTTCTGGATGACGAATTTGAGCTCGTATCAGGAATGTGTCATAAAGAAGGACAAGGCCTTTACTAGCCTTCTTTCTGCTTTTAGGATCATAACCTATCCCTTCCCTCTGTACATTGTCAGTCACTTCAATGGGTGAACTAATTCCTTGTAACCTTATGCCTAAGCCCTTGCCTGGCTGGTATCCATTCTTTCACAATATTTCTTCTGCCCAATTCTTTGGCTTTATATCCTTTCCCTTTTTTGGACATTCTTCCATAATTTCTTATGTCTGGAATGAGCTCTCCAAAGCTTGCTCAGCCGCTTCAACATAAGGAATAGAAACGTGCTTAGAAATTAACGTGTCTTCTTCACTCTTGATAGTTATAATACTGCTCTGATCAATGAACTTCAGCTCAATGTCCATAACTTGAAACAACACCTGGAAAGTATTAGAGCCAATCTCTATGCCCAACGTAATGTTTCCTTTAACCTCCCTCCAGGAGCCATCAAATGCTAGTACTACAAGATCGCTTTCCCTTATTTCATCATGATTCACTGATAGTTGTGTTAGTGTAGAGTAAGGCAGGACATTCAGAGCGGACCCATTTTCTACTAGAACATTCGCAATGGTAGAACCTCTACACTTCACAGTCATGTGTAATGCTCTATTGTATGTATTACCCGATGCACTAAGATCTTCCTCAGAAAAGGTGATCGTGTTAGCAATCTTCACATAATTCACTAGGTTTTCAAACTTCTCCGGAGTAATGGTGGGTGCAATATAAGCCTTGTTCAAAACTTTTTGTAAAGCCTTCCGATGTGCTTCTGAGCTAATGATTAAGGCCAAGAATGAGATTTTAGCTTGAGTTTTCCTTAATTGCTCCAGAATATCATACTTACTTTGTTTCATAATTCTAAGGAATTCCTCCTCTTGATCATTGGAATCTCTAGCAGTAGCTTCAACTACCTTATCCTTTCCTTTCTTTTGTTGGTTCAGAGCTTGTGGAGTATAGACTCTCCGACTCCTGGTGAGTCCCCCAATGGAAACATTGCTTGCATCATTTTCTTCTTCACTCGCCTTCTTGGGATCATATATACTTAACTGTATTGGATTGCACCATGTCATCGTCGGCGTATAGATCCAAGGTACTGCACTGACTTTCTCAAATGGAAAGGGTGAAGGAGGCTTAATTATCAGTGTGGGGGTCTGAACTGCATTCACTGGTATTTCTTGCTTTACAGTGAAAACCATGGGTTTTTGCATTAAGTTCTCTTCATTAATCATGACGACTTCTGGGGTGTAAGATTCCTTTGAACATTAAACGATACCTAATATCATGAATTTCTGTAAGAGTCTCTTGAATGTCTGGCAATGTTCAATATCATGTTGTTTTTCTTGCCGATGGAAAACACATTCTACCATGTCATCGAGGTATTCCTCTTTTTTCCACGAGTCATCATCTGCTTCCAATTTGTACCCTACAACCACCAAACCTCTAAAGATTACTTCCTTAGGCGTCCTTATATCCATCATATTCTTTACAACCCTATTTCCTTCAACAATAGCATTAATCGTGTAACTTACATTATGGTCAAGCAATGGATTAGTGTTAATGTTAGGTCCACCTTGGTCTAGCTTGACAATCCTGTGTTTATAAAGCTTTGCTACTTATCTTCGAAAAGCATCACATGATTCTATATTATGACCAGTTGTGCCACAGTGATATACACACTTCTCATTGGGGTTATACCAAGTGGGAAAAGGGGGTTGCATCGGTTCAATGGGTAAAGGGCCTATAAGATGGCCATCAAGCAATTACTTGTACAGGTCTGCATTTGACATATGAAAATCAAGGAAAAGGTCTTGATTTCGATACTATCTATCCTAGCGATAACCTGTGGACTGATTTATCTTTGGTTGATTTACCTAGGGTTAGGTATTGTTAGGTGGGTTCTGGTTATCAGTAGTGTGGTAGGTGTTATTTTGGTTTTGGTAATATAGTCGGGGGTTGGATTGGTTAAAGTTTTGTTGGGCACTTACACATAGCCTACTTTGGGTTCTTTCTTCTTTTGGGAAAACATCTTTTTTCGTCCTTGTCATGTAGATTCATTATTACCCAAGCATATTTTACTAGCCCTAACCAACACTTCTATCCTTTCGTCGGCTTTTATGAGATCAGAAAAATCATTAAAAGCACTACCGGCCATTAAACCAATGTAGGGACATCCCAGCGTCCCTAAGAAATATGAACAACTCTCAGCACTTATCATAGGTGGCTGTACATTAGCAGCTAACTTCTGCCACCTTTGGGCGTATTCTTTAAAAGTCTCATTCTCTTTTTTCTACATGATTTGGAGCTGTTTTCTGGTGGGAGCAGTATCCAAGTTGAAATGATACTGCTTCAGAAAAGCATCAGCTAAGTTTCCCATCTATTGACTTTTGTGTGGTCTAATAGCATATACCACTGGAGTGCAAATCTAGTGAGAATTTTGTGAAAGAAGTTTAACATGAGCTTTTCATCATCCCCTGTAATGCCATCTCCGTATAATAAAATCTCAGGTAAAACTAGGGGTTGGTGCTCGCATCGTACTTTTCAAACTCTGGGACTTTAAAGTCCTTTGGAATACTTATGCTGGGAGTTAACCTCAATTCCTTTGCACTCACTGCTCCATATGATCCTACTCCATACAAAGCTCTTAATTTTTCTTCTATCATAAGAACCTAATCCAACATTTTCTTTTCCTTTTTGTCTTCCTCGGGTTTTGATGGTGGTACGAATGGTACCGAGTCATAGGCATACCCTCCTAGAAGTCCAGACATAGCATTCCCCTCATCTCTTGGAAGATTAATGACCAACGATGGTGACGGGGGATGTGGTATGACATTTACCATCCTCGGCACACCTGATGATTGTCCTAGATGAAATGACTCTTGAGGTGGTGGGACTGATTCTCTATTCCTCATGTTATCAACAATGAGATCCATAAGCTTAGACATATGATCTTGAATTAACCGGCTCTATCGACATGGTCCTGGTTGTTTCGTATATGTTTCTAAGAGAGCGAGAATGCTTGGATGTTGTCTTTCTTGTAAGTGCAATGGTGTTTTCCCTGATGAAATAAGACAAAAATAAAACCTTAGTTTTGAAGTAGGTTTTATTAAGGGTTTAATGTCATTTGTTGAATTTGAACTTTTACTGAAAAAGATTGGCATTAAAGACTGCACCCTAGCCACATTCCTATTGAGAGTTCAATACTCCACAAAGAAGAATATGGTTAGCAACATCCCAAGGGGATTTTAATCACCATATGAGCATTGCCTTCCTAGAGAGAAAACTTGTATTTAGACAAGTCGATATGTTATGCAACTGATTGATTGACAAATCATAATTCTGTAAATTCCCACCCATATGCTTATTAAGAGTACAATACTCTACAAAGAAGGACACGGTTAGCAAAATCCCATAGAGATTCAAAATCATCACATGAGTATTGTCAATTACACATAAATGATCAAGAAAAAGAGGAGATATATTCCATTCCAAGCCAAATGTTTACAAAAGCTTCATGTTCAAATACATTTGTCCAAATAACTAATTAACTCTTTGCATAAGTCAAGAAAAACTAATAGGTCGGGGGATGACCCTGGTACAGTAGTAGCTTCTGCCTGACAAAATTTTGCAATGAATTCTGGCAATCTACATTGGATTTTTCTCTTGGCTTCTTCACAAGCATCCAAGAGTCATAAAGCCATGTCGTAGAGGAAATGGAAATAACTTCTCCACTCAACCTCCAAGTATCATTTTTCATTTAGATCGGCCAGAATTTCTCCTAATAGTGGATTAAATGTATTAAGGAGAGCATGGATCATGCCATTTAATAGGCCAACTTCGGCTTTTGCCCCTGCCAAAATCTTCCTTAGCACCGTATTAGTCGAGCGTTCTTTAGCAAGCCTATCGTCTGAGGCCTTAAGTTTCTTTTTCAATCTTAGTTCATTCCTTTCTAAATGATATAGGAATTTATGGAATTTCTTGATGTCGTCAATCTAATTCACCTTAGATTGTTGAAATTCTTTGTTGTGTTTGATTTGGTTTGTCGTATGGTTTTTTCAAGTTCTTTCACTTGCTCTAATACCATATTCTTTTGAGCCAAGTCTGACTTTTCTTTCTTAGCCACCGTTAAACTTGCCTCCAAGGTTTCCAACCTGACTTCAAGTTTTTTCTGCTGATTCATGACTGAGTGTGGCCGTTGCAGGGCCACATTACCTTTCTTCCATTTATTCATCCATTCATAATATTCATCTGTGGCCCTCACGATTCGTTTTCCCAATTCCTTCTTCCCTAACACTACTATGTTATCCCAACCTTGTTTGACTTCATATATCAAGCTTATATTTTCTCCTTTATCGTAGTAAAAATTGAATTCGTCTATCAACTTCTGAGATGGTATCTTTTGAAGATATGCAAATTGTTTAAGTGCCACTGCTGGTGTACAGGAGATGCATCCTTTAGCTTCGATCAAGGGGACAAAAGGAAATTTACCATAGCTATAAATTACTTCATCTTGGTCCCACCATGGTAATTTCCACAAAATTTCATCTCTCTTGGCACTATTGCATAACTTGATCCACTCTACAATATTCCAATTTTCTGTCCTTATCATGCTAAAGAAATTAAAAGGCTCTAATTTTGGTGTTCAGGAGTATTGTAATTTCTCGCAAAAATGAGTGACCATCCAAACATAGAGCATTAATAAACAACATTTGATTTTCCCTCTTTGGTTTTCATAGGTAAAATTTAGAGTGAGAAAGGTCTCCTCTAAAATGGCTGGCACCGGATTTACACCATATTGCTTCACTGCGTGATACACGGACATGGCATCTCTATCCACAAAATTAGTGACTAAAGGGAATAGAATTAAACCATACACAATTAATGCTAAGACTTCAGGAAAGAAACCCCATTGTCTACCACAACATAGCTCTTCCAAGTATTTTTCCAGATATTCACGTGATAGCCCTTCATTCTATCCATATTTTGCTATTTTGTATTTAATTTCAAAGGTACTCTTACTTAGTAAACTTGCTATAGCCTTTTGATATACTATGCCCTGGGTAAGTGAAGACTTTGGTATGAACTTTTACAGGCAAATCAATCGTCATCCCGTATTCTTCTATGGTTGGTGTGAGATGATCATTAAGGATGTTGAAGTACCTTAGCGAGCTATTCCAAAACTTTTGTAGAGCCAATAGCTGAGCACTGAACTGGAACATGAATGAAATTCAAGATATTCCTATGTCTTAACACCACTGATTCTCGAAAAATCGACGATAGGGAGGTTTCTAAAACCTTTAACCTAATAAGTGATGACCATTGTATTATCACTTTGCCGCTCTTCTTTAGCTGACTAGAACTTGGATTCATCTTAATGCCAATCTTTTAATTATTCAAATTCTTGACATAAACCCTATAACAATAATGAAAACATAAGGGTTTTATTATCACAGTTAAATTAAAGTATTTTTTTTTGTAAATAAAAGAAAGAGAGGGTTAAGGGAAGCATGCTCTTCGTGGTCCTATTTAAGGTTACACATAAGGCAAATGAGCTCCTCCTAAATGGTTAAGCTTTAACTGCAAGGTAGTTTCTAGGGTCAATTTAATAGTGCAATGGCCATGTGGTAGGTCTATGATTCTAATGGAATAGTCTTAGAACAGACTGCCCCCACTGAAATAGTGAAGATCTTGACTTTCTAGTATAACTGCACAGGTAGACTGGTTATCCACTTGTAGCTAACTGGGTAAGTGAGTTAACAATCTGAGCTGAGGTTTTCATGAATACACTGGAGAATGAATCTCACCGAGCATCACTACGCCACCGCTAATTATAGCCTAGGGTTCTAACAGACCCGAGTATAAGGCCTAACTGTGTATGCAAAGGTTGTGTATGGTGCATAGTGTGTGAAGAGCATACAAATTTGAACCCTAAATTTGCCTACCCAACAACCTCCAAATAGCAGAGTAAAGCAGTTAAAAGTCATCTACCCTAGGGTGTAAACAGATATTGCAGTTATAGTCATTTACCCTGGGGTTTCAACAGAGCATGCCATTTTGGAAAGCAATTAAACAATAATGCACAGAAATACCAAAAAGCAGTAAAAATGCTAAAGCATATATTTACAATGTAAAGGTTTGTTGGGAGTTGGTGGCATCAAAATAGGTGGAGTTTGTAAATAAGACTTTACTCTGTCAAAATTAAGGCTATTCAAGATATGCCTTATCCGCAAACAGAGAAAGAAGTCAGGAGTTTTCTTAGAAGACTCAATTATATCTCCAGATTCATTGCCAATTTAACTCGTACCTGTGAACTAATGTTCAAATTACTGAGTAAGCACAATCCAGTAGAATGGAACGAGGAGTGTCAAGAAGCTTTCTATTCTCCTAATGTCAACGGGAGTGATGCTTGCATAACATGAGGAAAACAGTAGAAAAGAAAGGGCCATTTACTATCTGAGTAAAAAGTTCAACGAATGTGAAAATCGATATAGTTCAATTGAACGGACATGTTGTGCACTTGTTTATATTACCAAGAGACTTCATTAGTATATGGCCTACTATACTGTCTTATTGGTTTCCATAATTGATCCATTGAAGTATGTCTTTGAAAAACTGCACTTATCTAGAAGAGTTAACAAATGGCAGGCCATGTTGTCAAGGTATGATGTCAAATACGTCATAGCCAAAGCGATGAAAGGAAGTGTAATTGCAGATCATTTGGCAGATAACCCAGTGAATGAGCATCAAGTAGTTGATTTTGAATTTCCAGACGAAGACAATATGAATGCTAAGGAATTCGAAGAAGAAGAAAATTGGAAAATGTATTTTGATGGGGCAACAAATGTACACAGAAATGGTTTGAAAGCTGCATCATCTCTCTGAAAGGAAAGCAGTTTCTAGTAGCCATAAAGCTAGATCTTTATTATACAAATAATATCGCTAAATATAAAGCTTGTGTTAATGGATTGCAGGAAGCCCTGGTAATGAACATAAAGAAATTAGAAGTATTTAGTGATTCTGCTTTCATTATTTATCAGGTTAAGGGAGAATAGCAGACACAGGATGCAAAATTGGTACCATATCAAAAATATTTGTCTGAATTGGTCAAAGAATTAGAAGAAATATCCTTTATGCATATGACTAGAGATAAAAATCAATTTCCTAATGCACTGGCACATTGGCTGCAATGATCAAGTTGGACTAGGGAAGTAAAGTCCTGCCTATTAATATCAAGTCTAGAAATGAACCTGCACACAGTCTCAATGTCAAACAAAGTGTGGAATCGTCATGGTACGAAGACATCAAGCACTATATTCAGACTTAACAATACCTAGAGGGTATAGAAGAGAATGACAAGAAAACCATTAGGCTTTTAGCATCTAATTTCTTTTTGAGCAGGGAAATCCTATATAAAAGAGGCTACAATGGAATGTTACTTCCTTGCATAGAGGATAGAAGGGCACAAACATTCATGGAAGAAGTATATGAAGGTACCTGTGCGACTCATGTTAATGGACACATGATGACTCGTCTGATTTTAAGGTATGGTTACTATTGGACTACTATGAAGAAGTATTGCATTAATTACTGTCAAAATTCCACAAGTGTCAAGTTTGTGTAAATCGAATTAATGCTCATCCATTTCTGTTGCATAACTTGACGGCCCCCTAGGCATTCTCCATATAGGGCTTAGATGTGATTGGACCCATCAATCCTAAAACATCCAATGGGCATCGCTTCATTTTAGTAGCCATCAACTACTTCACTAAATAGGTGGAAGCATCATCTTATGTCATGATCACTCAGAAAGTGTTCATGAAATTCATTAAGCTCAACATTATATGTCGGTACAGAGTACCAGAGAGAATAATCACTGACAATGTAGCTAATTTGAATGGCTCTGAAGTCAAAAAGTTATGTAAACAATTCAAGATTAAACATCATAATCCCACAAATGAATGAGGCAGTAGAAGCAGCCAACAAGAATCTCAAGAAAATATTGGGAAAAATGACAACCAATTTCAAGGACTGGCACAAAAAGTTACCATATGCACTTTATGCATATCGTACCTGCATGAGATCATCAACTGGGAAACACCGTATTCACTGTTATACAGGATAGAGGCAATGACAGTGATCGAAGTAAAATTTCCATCTTTAAGAGTACTCATACAAGCACAATTTGAAGAAGCTGAATGGGCTGAAACTCCGTTTGAGTAGCTGAATCTAATTGAGGAAAAAAAATTATTTGCCATATGCCATGGACAGTTATACCAAAAAAGGATGGCTTGAGCTTTCAACAAAAAAGTGCAACCACAAGAATTCCAAACTAGGGATTTAGTATTTTAGAAAATATTACTAATCAGAAAGACGGCAAGGGAAAATGGGCTCCCGCATATGAGGGACCATATATTGTCAAGCAAGCTTTTTCAGGTAGAGCCTTGATTATCACCGATGTGAATGGGTAGGAATTGAACAGACCCATCAATTTTGATGCAGTTAAATGCTATTATGCTTAAAAAAATTAAAAGTTCCAATAGACCAAAAAGAGCCACTAAGTTGAAAACTTGAGAAGGTAACCTAGGCAAAAGTTAGGCAATAACAACCAAAAAAAAAAAAAAAGAAAAACCTTAATTTGAAAACTCGAAAGGGCGGCTTAAGTGGTAAATATGATGTCTGAACCAATGAGAATCCATGAATCAAAACTGGAGCAAATTTACAGGATGATTATTGGCGTTACTGTTATTTTCTTTAAAGAAGTTCGAGAATACATACCAATTTCAACATGAGAATCAAGAAGTTATGGACACTGAGCAATCCAGTTGAGGTGAAATTCCTTTGCCTCTATTTTCTCATTTGTATAAAGGCTCTATGAAGATTCAGTACATACGAGTACATTTTGTTTAAATAATTTGTTTCCCCTGTTTAGATGTTTGGTCATCGATAATTTTGACCTTTTGATTGACATGCTCTATCTGAATAAAGGAAGTTCTATTCATCTAATTGACTTCTCTCTTAGTTATTTCTTTATTTGGATAATATTTGAATTTAAGTACTTAAACTACATATTACTCTAGCATACTTAAGTATGATCAACTGCACCTCACGAAAAAAGTAGTGGGTTTCTCTTTGACTGGATTGGTTTGACCTTAAAACCTTCTCCAAAGGGATAAGTTCTAAGTATGGAATGGTAGTGCCTAGGTATCCAAAATAAGCATCTCTGATTAGCTCAATGGAATTCCATAGGAGTATAAGAAAGTGGCAAAAAGGGAACACGCTTGGAAGGTCTTTATTGGGATTGTGATGCATGCTAAAAAAAATCTTTTTTTAGGATTATACCGTCTTATGTATCTTCATTACATCATCATATTAATTGAGCATTTTTCAATTTAAGCGCATCGTAAGTATGCTACTTTTGCATCTTATCATTTTTATATTTAATTACTACCCAGTTTATTTAGTATCAGTCTTAAAGTTGGTTAGTATTCAAGGGTTATTGCATGCTTCGACTTCCCTATGCCAGTTACATTTTCACTTAGTATAATGGATTCATACAGTGCTAGATTTCCAAAATTCACTGTGTATGTCGATTCTTCTGTACCAGTTCTCTTAATTTACCCCATATGTTAATTCTTCCATACTAGTTCACTCAATTTACTTTGTACGTTGATTCCTCCGTATCAATTATGCTTAGCATGCCATTTAATTCTATGTTAAAACCTTCAAGTTTACTAGACAATCCCCTTTTTAAGCCTAACTTTACGTTTAGTACCCTTATTGGTTTTGATTACCAATCCCCTTTTAAGCCTAGCTTTATGTTTAGTACCCTTATTAGTTTTGATTATCAATCCCCTTTTTAAGCCTAGCTTTAAGCTTAATGTCTACCACCCTTATTGGTTTTGATTACTGGTCCCTTTTAAGCATAGCTTTATGTCTAGCACCATAATTCATCCCTTACCAAACTCTGAATTATGATTTTCTCATTTATTTCATCCTGAAAAAAATTTGCATTTTTCTTTTATCTTCACTTGTTCTTTATAGGTAAATTTGAAAAATCGACAATCTTTCATTTACCCATCAAGAAGCAAGTAAAGAGGGACAACGGTAAACACCCAATTTTGTCCAACCTTAATTTTTATTTTTTTATTATTATATTTAAAAATCCAAAAATTACAAAAATACAAAAACAAGAAAAAAAAGAACAGTATAAAATATATGTGATAACTTAATCCCAACTCATTAAAGCCTAATTATCCTTTCTTCTTTTATTTTGTTCTGACTAGCCCACTTTTTAACCAAAAAACACATAACTCTCTCAGCCAAACACAATTTTCAGCCCAATTCACTCATTTTTCAGCCCAACCCCTTGGCAATTACTCTTCACCCATCATCTGCACAAGCCCATACACTTTTTTTTTCTCTACACCCTTCAACCACGCGGTCCCTGCAATTCTTCTTCCCGCAGCCTCTACTGCAACCCTAGGCTTGCCTACTATCTATAAATTTTGTGCAACCCACCTCATGGCATCCACTCCTATGCAACTAACCATTACCCACTCAACTGAACTCTCTGCAATTCATCCCTATAACCCTCACCTTCTTCTAACCACTCTCAGTGCTAGTCCCTGCACTTCCTCTCGGCAATCAATTTTCATCCACCTTCTGCATGCATGCCTTTAACTTCTGAAATATCCATTCCCCTGCACTTGCTCACACCACTCTTTGCCATCTCCATGCTCGGCCCTCTTGAAGCTTCACGCCATCATTATTTGGGTGTCTATAAAAGGAGCAAAGGCTAATTTATGAAAAGGAGAAGACCTTCGAGGGTGAGAGAGATAGACAAAATTTAGAGGAGGAAGAGGTTAGGAGGCCGAAACCAAGAATTAGAGAGATTGAATGGAGAAGATTATTATAAAACAGAGTGAAGAAGGTGAAATATATAAAAAAAACTGAGAGTTAGAGGAAGCCAGAATCAAGGAAAAGAATCAAGGGATCAATTGAAGAGGTAGATTTTCTTTATTTCGATTTTGCATGTAAATGATTGTGATGGATTGTTGTTTAGAGAGCTATGATGCTGGATCATAGGGATTGAGTAATTTCATCCCTAGAATCTATGAATCAAAAGGGGGGGTTTTTTTTTCTTCGAATGTGATTATCAATTTCTAAGTTTGAGCCAGTTAATGGTCTATAATTTCTTTTTTCTTTTACTCAAATTGTTCGAATTGGTCCTGTGATTTGGAACTGATTTCCTTCTTGTTTGGAATCAACAGTTTTAATTGTGTTTCGGTCATTCATTGGTTCTATAAGTTTCTTATCTTGTCCATAAGATTTGAATATGATATGCTATCTACTGGTTTAAACAAAACTCCTCCACTTCTGATTTGGTATCATTTTAGTAGAACACGATATTCATTCAATAGGATATGAGTTTGTCAAATAAGTGTTATATTCACCAACTTTTGGTTCTAAGTCCACTGATTTAGATCTAAGTTCTATTTTTGGACTTTGAAATTTTGATATGGTTTTTCTGTTATGTCCTTCTAGTTATGATAGTTTGAGAGGATTGAATATCCCTTTTGATTCCTAAGCTCGACTTATCTTTTCACCTTAAGGTATCAATATGAACTTTCTATTGTATTTTCATTCTGTGTTGCTTTCTTAATATTGCTGTTTGAATTAGTTTTATGTTTAGTTTATAATAATCATTGTTATATTCCCATGCATCTCGGTTGTAAGGTTAAATTTCCTCTTAATCCTTTACTTATTTATTTATTTTCTTCTCGTTTAATTTTGTTTATATCGTTACCTGTTCCATTGGTTTTCCTTATCCCCTATCAATTTGGGTTTAGTTCATAATAATTCTAGTAATTTACTCTGATTCGTTTTTACCATAAAATATTATTTTTTGTCTTTAGCAAAGGAAAAGTAAAAAAATAAAAAGAAAAAGAAAAAAAGGGCATTCTCTAAGGTATTGGGCTCCAATGGCCTTCTAGACAAGTAAATGGAATTTGTTCATATTTTGAATCTCTAACTTCAAAAGGATGCTTATGGGCTCAAGGCCTTCAAATTAATTTCAAAATGGGGTTTCAAATTGGGTATCCTTGAGAACTAAGGCTTCAAATTCAAGAAATTGAATGGAATTAATTTCAAAATGGGGTTTCAAAGGCCCAATTGAATTAATTTCAAAATAGGGTTCCAAAGGCCCAATTGAGTTAGTTTCAAAAGAGTTTAAGACTCAATTCTTCCTAAATGGCTCTAATAGCTTAATTGAATATTTGTAAAAGAGACTCAAACAAAAAACTAATACTCTTGTGAATGTTTCTTTTTTTAAACCAGAAGTGAATTCAATAATTCAGTCTTCACCCTAAGACTTCTAAAAAAAATTTTGATACTTAAAAAAAAAAATCTTAATTTTGATTCCAGTATTTTGAGAAACTTCATTTGACCCCAATATTTTTAGTAATTTCATTTTGACCCCTATACTTTCAAAAATTTCAATTTTGTCTCAATTTATGGGAATTAGATTATGTGGAGAACTGTTCTCTCATAGTTATAAGCTTCTAGTGGAAGTTTATCTTCCTAGATCCCTGATTCTTTCTTTTCTAGGCTTTCAGTGGAATGTTATATTCCCCAAGGTCCTAGCTTCCATAGGCTGTTAGAAGAGGTTATCCTCCCCAATGTCCTAATGTCCCCTAATTCCCCCTAATGTCCTAACTTCTTTTTCCTTAATCAGCTTAGCAAAACTATTCCAAACTATGTTGACCTTAATCCCTTTTGGGGTACATAGGCACTTACTTCGTAAGGCAGGTTTGGCTCCTTCTTCCTTTATCTTTTATCATCACATTAATAAAAATGTGGTAATTAAAATATATTAAACTTTTTAAGCACAAACAATTTAGGGTAACCATTGTTTAGGATGGATGTTGTGGGGTGCCTAACACCTTCCCCACACATAATTAGACTTTCGAACTCTTCCTCTAGTTCTGAGGGCCAGTTTTCCTTTTCTTTTTTTAGGATCCCAATTATCCTTCTAATTAATTGGTGGCGACTCCATTTTTTTCTCAGTGTTTTCCCTTATGCACCTAAAAGTCATAAAATGATGGTTTTTCACTGACCACCATGATGTGACACTCATTTTTGAAAAATGAGATACTGATGAATGCTAAAAGAAATAATGGATAAAGAAGTGAATGAAGGTGCTTCCATGGTCTGTGTATAAAATGGAGAGAAAATGGAGATAGGTGGTGCTTCTTTTTTCTTGATGTTTCTCTTGGCCATAGAGTCCAAAGAAGAGAAAAGTTAGACAAAGAGAGAATCAGAGAGATAGAGCGAGAGTTCTCAAGAGAAACAGGGGAAAAGATGTGAGAGGGTGAGAATAATTAATTGGATGTAATTTTAGAAAGCACAACCAAACGTGTAGTAAGTTAATGGAACAAGCTTACCAATATTAAATGCCTTGTAGTAATCTAGCATATGTTGGTGAGCACTTGCAAAATTATCTCTTGTGGGAGGTCTTAATTTTCTCAGAACACTCTCAAGTAAATGGACTTGGCTACAACTACATTAAAATAAAGTCTTTGCTCTTTTCTTCTTTTGAGGTTGCAATAGTTGAACTTAGATATCCATAGGTCATAAAAGAGGTCAATATGACAATAATGAATGACGTAAAATTTCATGCTATAAAACATGGATTAAAATGAGTATGTGATGTGTTAGTTCAAATAGCAACGAGCACTCAAGAAGGGGATTGAATTAGGTGCTTACAAAATTTAAAACTTTTTCGAGCAGTATAAGGTTTTCTTATTTGGTTAACCATAAAGACAAGTTGCTCCTTTTTCTAAATTGTTAGTAAGCAAATATAGATTAATCAATATGAATACTTGGTAATCAAAATGTTTAGCTAATTCTGAAGGTAATCCTCAATTTAATAAGCTTAAAGACAAGTTAAACTGAAAACAAATTTTGAGAGGAGTAAGTAATCAAACTTATAATGAGTAACTTAAGCAACATTTGTGAGCAAGCAAATCTAAGAGTAGAGAATAATGGAGAATCACATCATGATATATCACTAGAAGAAAACACGATTTTTCTCATGAAAATCCTCATGGCCTAATATTCTATGTGCAATTCTCACAAATTTTCTCATATCTTTCTCTTGGAAAGATTTTTTCTCACGGATGATTCATTTGTGAGAACATCCATGAGAGTGGGGTCACACCACTTGGCGCCAATTAATTCTCACGGATGTTCTCATGGCTTAGGTCTATAAGAAGCACATGCTAAACGAAACACTATGTTTTAGGCTTAGTTCTCAGGAATTGTGTGAGAACAGTTCTCACGAAACTATATCCGTTGTCACAACGTGACGGATGGCCGAAACACAGAGATTTTATAAAAAATGGAGTCGCCACCAATTAATTAGGAGGATAATTGGAATCCTCTAAAAAACCACAAAAACTGGCCTTCACAACCAGAGGAAAGGTTCGGGAGTCAAATTACGTGTGAGGAAGGTGTTAGGCACCTCACAGCGTCCATCCCTTAGGACGGTTACCCCTAATTGTCTGTGCTTTAATTTTATTATATTTTACTTATTTTAATTACCTCTTTTTATTAATGTAATATGAAAACGGATGAACAATTAAAATTCAGATCTGACTTACTATGTAAGAGCCTACGTACCCCAATGGGGATCAATGTCCACGTAGTTCGATATGATTTTGATGATTTGCCTAGGGCGGATATATGATCTCAACCCTAAGGCGGATAGTATTTTGATTTGACAAGATAATGTGGGAGAATAAATCTCCACCCACAATCTTTAGGTGATTAGGACAGTGTGGGAGGATGAACCTCCATCCAAAGCCTAGGGATGAAATGAGACAATATAGAAGAATTAATCTTTATATAAAGCTCAGGACAATATAAGAAAATAATTTTTCACATATTGTTTATGAAGACTTAGGTCTATAGGGAAAATAAATTTCCACGTATAGCCTAACCATTATAAGAGAATAATTCTCCATATAATGTATAAGGAATGGTGATTCTCGGAATCACCACCAGAAAAGAAGACGATGGTTTATTTCTAGGTTGATTTTTTTTATTCCCATAAATTTTGGGTATCAAAGGATAATTCTAAAAAATACAGGGTTAAAATGAATACATCCAAAACCGGGGTTTAAGGTATGATTTCTAGACATTAGGGGTTAAAATGTAATTCTTGGAAACTAAGGAGCCAAAAAGTAATATGGAAAAACTAACGGGTAAAATTGTAATTTTTAGAAATGAAGGGGTCAAAACATAATTTGTAAAAACCAAGAGGCTAAAATGTAAATTGTGAAAAATAA
>JASKGM010007746.1:0-41141 GCA_034509205.1 Ceratonia siliqua | reverse complement strand
TCCAAATCATACTCAAATAGAATCATTGAGCCACAAGTTAAAATTTAACAATTTAGGCATCAAGAGGTAAGTAAGAACCCACTCACCTTGCTAAACTTGGAGACTTAATAATCAAGCTCCAATATTTGTACTTTAAGACTGAGTTGGTTCCAACGGGTTGGTTTATGACAAGCCTATATGTAACCATATATGCATAATCCATCAGTACACTAAATCTATCGCTACTTTTCTAGCACAACTCTAATAACTAGAAAAGAACTTGATTGCTCAATTTAACTGCTCAATATGAATTCAACCGATGATTCATGGTAGGTTTCAACCATTACTGCAATAGTAGTCTAAGGAGTAAGGTATGAATTTTAACATAGTTTCTCTTTGGCATTTCATCGAACACCTGGTGTGCATCCCAAAACTACATTCTAAATGAGCCTTATACATCATGAAATTAAAGGCAGGAAGAAAGGAATGTTGAACAAATTTACAGCAAGCATTATAGGTTTAATTCACAACATCCTTACTTGTTTAAAAGAGGTTTCAAATCCCTCAACAAATTGCCCAAAACAGAATTTGTTTGCTAGAAAGAAAGCACGTTTCTAATTCAAGAAATTGTTCAGGAGGGGGTGACTTTACTTACAACAAAGGAAAACTTGAAAAATTGGATTTGCAGAAGTATTTGAATGCCAAAACCGGACTCCCACGCAGCAAAATGTTGTTGGAATGGTTGGGAGTTCACTGTGAACAAGCAACGGCGTCCAGCGGGTTCCAGCGTTTTCCACGGCTACAACGGCGACTATGGCGGCTGAGGATGGCGGAGGATGGCCGGGTTTTGGCTGGGAATTCCGAGGGTATGGTGGAGGAAGGGTGGCGCGCGAGGGATGAGGAGAATTCAGAGGTTTAACGGCGGGTGAGTTTATAGAGAGGGGAGGGACTTCGGTTTGCATATTTAAAGGGGTCAAGGGCCTCTTTACAAATTGTTGAAAGTTCTAAATTGCCACTTAGTCCCTAAGGTTTGTGTTATTCAGATTCGAGCCCCCCCTTTTTTTTATATTTTATCCTTATTTTTAGAAATTGGGCATTACAATAACCCAAGTCCAATTAACCCAACTCAGTTTTTTGAATTCAAATTAAGTTGTTTTTATTTGGGGAGGGGGGATTAATGAGTTATTAGGGAGAATGATTATCTAATGGGTTTAAAGGATATTAGATTTTAGAAAGAGAAACATACACTACTTGTGTAATAAAGGAAAGAAACTAGAGGTGTTCAGCGGTTTTGGTTGAACCGTGAAACTGTCTAAACCAAACTGAACCGTAGTTGAAATCGAACCAAACCGCACCACCAATGGTTCAGTTCGGTTCTAATACATTCAAACTACACGTGTGTGATTCTTTTAAACCAAACCGTACATTTATTTTTTTTGAGTTTATAAAACAAATTTATTTTTTTTAATTTTGAGAATTCTTTAATAAATTTATTTTATCACACATATATCACTGTAAATTTTTTTTAGAAAGACTATTTATGTATATATAAATAATTAATTTAATTCAGTAATTTGATTATACTAAGTTGCTATAATGTAGGCTTTAAAATGTTTTAACAACTATAACTAATGATTATTTGATACTTGCTACTAACATTATTGAACACAATTGACAATATATATTCAAATAACACTTCATAAAAGATTTGTTTAGTATACTAAGGTTTGCTATTATACAATAAGGCCTATATTACACTAATAAATTATGCCATGATAAAAAAATTAAACTATGTCCACCTAAATATACACTCACATTTTTTTATAGTTTTAATTGATATAAAAAAATATTTCTTCTAATAATAATATTATTAACAAAACTTATACTAATTAGTTTAAAGTATTTTTAATTAGTTTAATTTAATGTGTTATAAATTATCAAAAAATTAAATTAATATTTTTGAATACTTTATAATAAAAGAGATTAATATAAGTATTTAAAAATTAAAAAATAAATATTTTTTATAACCTTTAAAAAATTTTAATATAGGTATATTTTCATGATTGGTTCGATTTGCAACCAAACCGCACCGCGAACACCCTTAAGAGAAACTAAGAGATAGAGAACAAGTTCATTTCCTGAGAGAGTGTGGCTTGTTGTAGATAAGTTTTGTTAGTCTAAATTTGTGATCCACAAACATTACTTGGCTATGAAGAAGAACAACAGACATAATAACACAAAAAGGTAAGCAACTCTAAGTCATTTTACATTGGTATCAGAGCTAGGTTATTATACTGTGTTTTCTCTGTCTATACATTGTGTTCTTATTGAAACTAGAACAAAAAAAAAATATTAAATGCATAAAGCACATCTTCTCTTGGTTTTCTCTTTTTTGCTCCATCAAAACCCTTTAATGGCAACTTTTTGTATGCATCATTATATGCCATGAAATTTTAATGGTATAGTCACGGTGAAACCAAAAGACGAATGGGCTGAAAGAGATATCAAGCTTATGGAAATAAATGCTAAAGCTATCAACCTAATGTTTTGTGTTGTGAACACGGAGGAATACAAAAAAATACCCAGATGCAAAATAGCCAAACAAATGTGGGAGAAATTGCAAATCACTTATGAATGAACCGATGAAGTTCGAGAAACCAAAATAGATATGCTGGTTCATGATTATGAACTATTCAAAATAAGGGATAATGAAGGAATAGAAACATGTTTAAGCATTTGTCAAACATTATCAATGAATTGGATGCACTGGGAAAACATACTTAAATAAAGAACTTTGTTAGAAAAGTACTTCAAGTGATAACCAAGCCATGGCAAGTGAAAATTGCAGTAATCTAGGAAGGGAGAAACTTAAACCAGATGTCTTATGATGAACTAAAAGGCAACCTAATTGTCTATGAAAACAAATATATGAAAAATAAAGCAGAAAGTTCTAGGTAGACAAAATCATTTCCTTCAAAGCATCTCAAGTAGCTAAAGAAGTAACTACTAAAGAAAGAAAAGAAAAAGACATAGCCTTGCTCACTAGAAAAATGTACAAGTTGTACAAAAGAAAAAAAAAATTCTACAACAGGAAGATGCTATTGAAAGGATAAAACTCAAAATACCAAATTAAGTGTTATAAATGCAAAAAGCCAGGACAAGTCAAAGCTGGCTGCCAATTTCTCAAGAAGAGAAATTACAAAGGATGGAAAAAGAGAGTTATGATTGCTAATTCTACATGGAGTAAAGAGGAAACATCTAACTCATCAGAAAGTGAGAATAAGGAAGATAAGCAAGCTGCCAACCTCTTTCTCATGGCCAATGATCAACCAAAGAATGAGATAAATGACATTGATACTCCCTACTCCTTTGATGAATTACAAGATGCCTTCAATCTTGTCTTTGAAAATTATAATAAGTTGGCACAAAATACACTGTACTTAAAGTAAGGAAACACAAGACTTGTTACTATTATGGTAGAATTGGCCATATTGTTAGAAATTGTGCTATTAAAAATAATTCTCATAAAAAGGTTAAAGAAATTTGGGTTCCTAAAGGTACCTTTGTACCTAAAGGAGCAACTACTAACTCTTAATGATCAAAAGCAGTTTGGGTACCTAAGGTTGGTTGAACACTTATTGATAGATGTGCCTAAGTTCAATATCCAAGAAGGAATATTGGTATCTTGATAGTGGCTGCTCAAGACACATGATAGGTGATGCCACAAAATTATGCTTCCTTGAAAAGAAAGAAGGAGGATTGGTAAATTTTGGAGACAACAAGAAGGGTAAAATCATTGATATTGGTAAAATTCCTATAAACTCTTCTTCCACAATTGACGATGTTTATCTTGTTGATGGATTGGAGCATAATCTCCTTAGTATAAGTCAATTATGTGACAAAGGTCATAAAGTTATCTTTGAGTCATCAAAATGCATTGTTCTTAACAACCATTATGATATCATATTTTTCTCGGGACTTAGGCAAGAAAATGTATATGTTGTACACTTAGAAGACATTTCTTTGAAGTGATTTGATTGCGTTGCAACTACCATTGATAAAAATGGTTGTGGCACAAAAGACTAGGTCATCCTAGCATGTATTTAATTTCTAAATTTGCAAAAAGAAATATGGTTGTTGATTTACCAAAAATAAAGTTTGAGAAAAATTACATTTGTGAAGCATGTCAAAAAAGCAAAGAAACCAAATCTTATTTCAAAAAGTAAAGATCATGTATATAATACAAAACCTTTAGATCTTTTGCATATGGATTTATTTGGACCCACAAGAACTCAAAGCATGGATGGAAAAAGATATGGTTTAGTCATAGTTGATGATTTCTCAAGATATACTTAGGTTTTCTTCCTTGCTCATAAAGATGAAAGTTTTAACATATTAGAAGTGATCGTGGAAGAAAATTTGAAAACAAATCTTTTGAAAACCTTTGTTAAAAGCTTGGCATTGATCGCAATTGTTTTGCTCCAAGAACTCCAAAGCACAATGGAATTATGGAAAGGAAAAATCGTATGCTTCTTGACATGACAAGAATAATCTTTGTGATAAAGAGCTTCCTCAAAAATTTTGGGTTGAAGTAATGAACACTGCTTGTTATATCTTTAATACATACTTGATAATGCATATCTTAAAGAAAACCTCATATGAATTATGGAAAGGAAGAAAACCAAAATTAGGTATTTTCACACCTTTTAATGCAAAGGCTTCATTCTCAATAATGATAAAGATAATTTAGGAAAATTTGATGCTAGAACTAATGATAAAATATTTCTTGGATATTCCATATTAAGTAAAGCATACAGAGTTTATAATAAAAGAACTTTATCTATTGAAGAAACCATTCATGTTGTTTTTCATGAGTCTAACCATTCTTCTTTGAGTAAGAAGAAGTTAGTACACTTTGATGAGGAAGAAAACATCGATGGAATTACTTTTAAAATGGATAACCTAAACATGAATAAAGAGCCAGAATATCAAGATGAGATTCCTCAAAGTAATAAGGGATGAGAATAGTAGATAGAAATCATTCAGAGCAATGAAGGAGAAATTGATGAAAATCATAATGATGTTGAGCAAGTAGAAAATCCTTAAAGAATACCCAGAGAATAGAGAAAATCTGCAATATATCTAATGGGATTCATTATTAGAGATCCATCACAAGGAGTGAGCACTAGAGCATCACATGGAAGCATGAATCACATGGCCTTCATGTCTCAAATAGAACCTAAAAGCATCAAAGAATCTCTAGAAGATGAGGCATGGGTACTAGCAATGAAAGAAGAACCAAATCAATTAGAAGTGAACAAAGTCTGGACTCTTGTGCCTTCTCCTGAGCATCAATCAGTCATAGGTACTAAATGGGTTTTTAGAAATAAACTTGATGTAGCAATTAATGTGGTAAGAAACAAAGCTAAGCTAGTTACTCAAGGGTATAACCAACAAGGTATAGATTATGATGAAATCATTGCTCCTGTTGCTATATTAGAATCTATAAGAATGTTACTTGCATTTGAATGTTTCAAAGGTTTTAAACTATTTCAAATGGATGTTAAGAGTTCTTTCCTAAATGGCTTATTAAAAGAAGAAGTATATGCAAGGCAACCTCCTAGTTTTAAGCAAGTAGAGTATCCTAATTAGGTTTTCAAATTAACTAAGGTCCTTTATGTGTTGAAACAAGCCCTTAGAGCAACTAAGGTCCTTTATGCATTGAAACAATCCCCTAGAGCATGGAATGAAATATGATTTCATTCTTAATTAACTATGATTTTACTAGAGGAGCAATTGGTAGACCTTGTTCACTAAATTCATAAAACATGACATCTTGATTGTACAAATATATGTGGATGATTTTGTTTTTAGATTAACTAATGAACTGTTGTGCAAGGAATTTTCTAATATAATGAAAAGTGAATTTGAGATGAGCATGATGGGAGAAATGTCTTTCTTCCTTTGTCTTCAAATTAAGCAATCTCAAGAAGGCATTTTCATCCATCAATCAAAGCACACCAAGGAGTTGCTTAAGAAGTATGGGATTGACAAAGCAAAGCCTACCAAAACTCTTATGAGTTACCCCACAAAATTAGATTAAGATGAACAAGGTAAATCAATTGATCAAAAAGTCTATCAAGCTATGATTGGTTCCTTACTTTATCTAACTACAAGTAGACCTGATATTCCTTTTGGGGTGTGTTTATGTGCTCGATTTCAAATTAATCCTAAAGAATTACACATAATTACAGTTAAAAGAATATGTAGATACTTGCAAAGAACTTAAAACTTAGGACTTTGGTATCCTAGAAGCAATTTGTTTGAACTTTGTGGTTACTCAAATGTTGATTTTGGGGAAGTAGAATAGATAGAAAAAGCACTAGTGGAACTTATCAATTTATAAAACATTGCTTAACTTCTTGGCATGGTAAGACACAAAACTCAGTTGCTCTCTTAACAGCAATGGCTGAGTAAATTGCTGTTGGTTGCTATTGTGTCCTAATTCTTTGGATAAAGTAGCAATTAAAAGACTTTAGACTGAAAATTAAAAATATTCCAAGTAAGTGTGATAATCTAGTGCAATAAACCTATCCAAAAACCCTATCCAGCATTCTAGGACAAAACACATAGAGATTAAACATCACTTCCTAAGAGAACATATAAGAAAAGGAGACATTCAATTAGTTTTTGCCAATACTAAAAACAGCTAGCAAACATCTTTACCAAACCTCTAAGTGAACACAAGTTCCTAAATATACTAAGAGAAATAGGAATGTCTATTTCCATATAAGTCTAGTTGCTCATTTCACCATGAATAATATGATATACTTGTTTGTTTCTCCAAACATGTTTCTTATATTTTCCTGCTTATTTCTTTTAACGTGCTCTTAACTGTCTCTGTGTTTAAAATATTTTTGAATTCCAAAATGCAATAATTATCTTTCCTTTTGAAATTGTAATTGTCAAATACATTTTAATTGCCCACTTGTTCATGCTTACTTGATTTACTCTCCCACTTAGCCACCTTAAGTGTCAAATCATTTAATAATTGTCAGAGTAGGGATTATAGGGTTAAGGTGCTCTCTGAGTTTCCCATAAACACTCTCCCGCTCATTTTCTTTTCCACTTCATCTCTCTTTGCAACCTTTTGACTTCATCACTCACCCTCATTCTTAAAAACCCTCTCAGAAATTCCTCGAATATTATCACAAACCCACTATCTTCAAGCCAAACTACATCTCTACAATGTCGTCTTCCTCAAAATACGATGAGAAAGGAAAAATTGTTGATGAATGTGGCTCTGCTTCTCGAAAAAGGCAAAAGAGGTAACCTAGCTTCTTTCGCAAAGAAAAGTTTCAAATTTTCCAATGGCTAAACAATGTTGGTTGGGAAAATTCCTTCAAAATCAAAACTAAAATCTATCATGACTTAATAAAAGAATTTTATACAAATATGAGATTTGAAAAAATGAGCATAGAAGGTACACTGCTTAGAATTACAAAAAATGTTGTAAAATGTGAAAAGATTGCAAAACTTATAGTGTCCTAACATAGGAATAAAAACATATCCAAGCCATAGGGACATTGAACTTGAAGGGTTTACCACTGAGGATGCGATTGCAGAAATCACCCAAAATAAATCTAATGTAGTTGAAATCACTGTATTATAACTTAACTTCAGAATTCTACTTCACATTATGACCCACATGATCACTCCAAGGATTGCAAAAGCAAACCAAGGGAACAAGTTAGAAACTTTTTATATGTGGTGTGCCATACATGGGATTAAGCTGGATTTACCCTTTATCATTTTGAGTCATATGAATGTTATACTAGAAAAAGAAAATGTTGAACTACCATATGGTACAACAATTACTCTCTTTGCAGAAGAAGCAAAAGTATACCTAAAAGATGTTGTTATTGAAATGGCCACAGATAGTGGAGCCTATGATAAAAGGCTACTTCTTAATATGGGGATAAAGAAGCTAGGGGAAAACTAGGTTTAAATTAAGAGAGGTTCATTCAGTGGAGTTAAAGAAGAATTAAAAGAAGAAGAGTCTGTCCCTAAGGGAATGAAGATGAAATTTGTAGGTCATAAGCCCAAATATTATAAGAAAGTTACACAGTTAAGAAATGAATTGTTAAAGGAAAGAAAGAAGAAATATAACAGGAGATATAAACTGAAGAAGAGAAAAGAAGCCCAAATGAATGAAGAGTAAGGATCATCTAAGAATCTAAAAGAAGAAATTGTCAAAAACCTTCGCAAAGAAGAAGAAAAGAAGAGAAAAGTTAACTCAACTCCCACTAGAAAGTCTAGGAGAATCCCATTGATGAGAAAGAAAATTTTGAGCTAAGAAAAGGCTGCAACAATAGAGATGTCTGAAAATAGTGAAGATGAAAGCCTATCATCAAAAGAGGAATCTAAACCTGGCTTTCTTATGACTAATGATTCAGTGAGCGTTCAGGAAGAATCCTCAAAATCTATAAGCTTAGGATCATTGTTTAGTTCTAAAAAGTAAGTTAGCTCTCTAGAAAAAGAAGAGGAAATCAAGGATGCTAAGAAAGTTACAACTCAATACGAAGAAGAAGAGCAAGAAGAGATACCTCTAATAAGAAAGACAAAATAATGGAAGTTCAAAAGGAGAAACCAATGGAAATACAAAAGGAGAAACCAATAAATCCCACAATAAAGAAAAATAAGGGAAGGAAAAAGTAAAAGAAGATGACATAGAAGATAACACAATGGAGGTAATGAATATAAAGGTAGAAACCCTAGTTAATGTTGTCCATGAACTCAAACTAGATTTGAAGCATTATGCACTAGAGATTCAATATGAAATTGATGAGATAAAAGAGAAGATAAAACAGTTATTGGCTATGCAGGGATCTCGCCTATCCAAACTTCCAGTGAAGAGAAAGGACCAAGAACCTTCTAATGAGCAAGAGTCAGTCTTGGAACCTAAGATAAAGCTTGAGAAAACTAACCTAAATCAATAAGCTTAAGACTCTGAAGCCACACAATCTAACCCCATTGAACCTTCAAATAATCTAGCCTAAGAGCCTGCTTATGAATCTTTAACCAAGCTTGTCTAACTCATGATTTTGATGTTTATTTTAAGTTGCTTTACTGTATGTCCTGTTTTGCTTCTTGATGTGGACCTTTTGGGGTAACTTTTATTTCATGATGTGGAACTCTTTGTGGATATTATTTTTAAGTCGGTTATGGATATTATGGTTGATATGGATGATTTTTTTCTTTATATGTTATGGATTTTATGGGTGTTGTTTCTCTCATTATTTTGTATGATGCCAAAGGGGGAGAAGTATTACCACATGCAATTATATACTTAATTGTGCTTAAGCTTAAGCTTGTAGGGTATTAAGTTCCAAACCAAGTTAACAAGAAGTTATGCATAATCTCAAGGAGAGCTTAAGAGAAGTGTTATGCCTGTGCTATAAGGATGTGTTTTTGAAACCCCATAGCTTATTTTTCACTTAATGAAATTGCATAATTTTAAATTAATTGTCATCATAAAAAAAGGGGAGATTGTTAGGAAAATATCATATGAATGTTTTTTATGAGCTAACTAAGTTTAAAATGATAAAGTCAAAAGAGAAACCAATAAGGAAAATTGTTGGATCTTTATGTTAGCCTTAGGTGATATCAGTATATGCATGGTATTTTTAAAATTTTTATTAAACCATACCAACCATAAAATGCAGCAGAATAATAAACACCAAAATAGGGCATACATAAATGAATTGCATGAAATCAAAGGAAAAGGAATTGTACCTTCGTAGTCTTATGGAGAGTGTGATAGCTTCTTGGTGCGTTCCCAATTAAAACTTCAAACCTCAATAACAAAGCCTCAAATTGATTGCTTTCCAAATGGGAAACACAACTAATATATCTCTTTGCAATATAATGGTAAGTATTTTTTTTTTCTGAGCAAGGGTTGTTTTCCCACAGAGAATTGGCTTTAGTTGATTAATTACTAAATAAATTAATAAATCGATGTTTGAAATGTAAATAGGGAGTTTTTGGCCAGAACAAAGGTACTTAGAAATAAAGATGAAAGTAAATAAAAGCAATAAGATTAAAGAACACAACAAACAACAAAAATATTATAATAAAGTGAGAAGTATGGTTAAAGATTCACACTTCCATTGGACAATGGCAAATGACCATACACAATCACTCATTATGATTATAAACATGACAATTTTTTTAACTCTATCCTTATTACTAACTGTAGACAACAACAAGCTCTGTTATCCTAATCTTTCCTTAGTTATTTAGTAAATAAAAGAACGTTCCATATTCAATGAACAACCTAGAAAACACTTCCTAGATTTAATCCAATGAAAGATTTAAGACAAGAAAGATAGGGCAACAATCTCAAACACTTAGATTATTTAACCTATGTTATGCTCTACATCATAGTTCTCAAGGATTTAGGCATCTCTAATCACTACAAATTGCTACTTGTGAATAAAAGAATCAACTATTATGTATTCAATCCTTTGTCCTAACTTTAGATGATTATCTAGTTCATTTAGTTGGCCACCCAAATAAAACCAAGCAATAATCAGGAACAAATTAAGTAGAAAAACATAAACAATCATTTAAGAGAAGTTGAATACATCATCAATGAATATAATCACAAAATAATCTCCAAGGCAAAGAGTTCACCTTCAACCAAAGGGGTTTAGCCATTTAACATTAGAAAATCACTCAATACGATAATATAATCCATGAAAACTATAGAAAATACAAGAAGAATAAAGAAAAGTTAAAGAGGAAACTCTTTGAAGACTTCCAAATGGTTGAATTTTCTCTAAAATCACTCTCTTCAGCCTTCCTCTTGCTTTCCTCCTCTCTTCTAAGCTTTCTCTTAAGGTTTCCAAGTGTTAGAATTAGTGAATAAAGAGGGAGATCTAAATTTAAGTGAATCAGTGAGTGTGGGTGTTGAGGCTTTAGCCTCGGAGCATTACATTGCTCAGCCCTAAGAATCATATTAGGGGCATCAGCACATGGGCCCACGGCTCTGGCTAGTGGACGCCATGGTGCCCAACCTCTTGGATACATGAGCTAAGGCATTGGCTTAGGTGAATTTCTTCATCTTCTGAGTGCTGCAGTGCTATCTTTGAGCATTAGGGAGTTGAACTCTTGGGTTTAGAACTATTTTTCTTTGATTTTAAGTGCTACAGTGCCTAAGAATGGGCACTGTGGCACAACAACTCCTGACTTTTACTCGAAAGTTAGCATTTTGAGCTTTTTTCATATGGACTTGCTTACACATTGCTCCAAAGCATGTATAACTTGACTCACTTCTTCACATAATTGAATTTCCACTTCAAAACACCTACAAAACATAAAATAAAGCTAAAAACACGTGAAACTTAAAAACAAAGAAATTAAATGCAAGAGAATTCATCATAAAAACATGACAAAATATGCACTTATCAAATTCCCCCCACTTAACATTTGCTTGTCCTCAAGCAAACTAAAATAATAAACTAAACAAACTAAACAACGAGGGGCCCAATGCACTCTTGGTATCTCTTAACTCTTGTATTTCACCAAATCCATGAAGTCAATAATCAAAGAATCAAGGTAACATCTAAAAATTCCTCAAAGATTTCAAGGAATAAATTATTATTCATTAATCATCTAATCAAGTGTGTGTGTGAGTACCTTATACTTTGCAAATCCAGAATTTCATATGTAAACAAGAAATAATTACAAACAAGCCTCTTATTTTATTTTTGTTCTCTTTCTTTTTCATTTTGGTAGCTGGTATTAGGATGTAGGTCACCTTTTGACGTGAGGATTTCATACTTTTGGAACAAAATCTCAGTTACCCAATAAACCACAGTCACTAGCATCTTTGCATGCTCGTTTGACGAGAATGCCCTTCACTTTTGGTGTGAGCACCCAGTTACTAAGCATATAAAACTATCGAAGTATAGTCCTACCTTTATTTTCTTTTATTTTTATTTTCATTGACAACTTGAGGCAAAATAATTTTCTACTTATATGCATACAATTTTTCTAGCATTACAAAGCATAAGGCTTAAGTGCACTAAAGGTTTGATAGGATGGTCATGAATCATAATGTACTCAAAGAACTAATTCAAAAAATTTTCAAAATTTTCTCAACACTGTGAAAACATAACTGTCATGTCATTAACTACTTCACAAAGCTAAGAACCAACAAAGAGCATACAAGTCCACAAAACCTAAACCTCTCCTCCACACTTAGCACTTAGTTTATTCTCAATGTAAGTCTAAATAACTCAGATATCATAACCATGCATGAGAGAAAAGAATGACAACGACAAACAACAATAAGCATTATAAAATGAAAGAGAGTTAGAAAAATCTCATTTGATTGGATTGGAGAGCTCTCTTTCCTTCGGGTTACCTCCAGGGAGCACTTGGTTTAATGTCTTTAGCCTGGCGTATACCTACAGGGTCACTCTTCATTATAATCCGGTTCTTAGAGAGGTAAGGTGCTAATGTCCTTTGTAGAGAAATTCTCATAAAAAGGCTTCAAGCAATGCCCATTCACTTTGAATACATTTCCTGTCTTAGAGCTTTAAATCTCTACCATGGTAAAAAACATGAGTAACAACAAATAGGCCCATCCAGCGAGACCTCAACTTACCAGGAAACAATTTCAAGCGGGAATGATATAAAAGAAATTTTTAGCCCCCATTGAAATGTTTTCTAGAAATGTTTTGGTCATGAAAGGCCTTTATCTTTACCTTGTAAATTCTTGAACTTTCATAGAATTCATTTTTGAGCTCCTCCAATTCTTACAATTGAAGCTTTCTATGAGTTTTCGCTGCATCCAACTCCATATTAAATTGTTTGACTGCCCAATAAGCCATATGTTCTAATTCAACAAGTAGATGACTTGGGTTACCATAGACTAACCGATAGGGTGATATACCAATGGGTGTCTTGAAAGTAATTCTATATGCCCATAAGGCATCTTTAAGCCTCAAACTTTAATCCTTTCTGGATGGGTTGACAGTCTTCTTAAGTATGGACTTGATCTCTCGGTTTTCCTTAACAAAGCCTCCATATACCGATTATAAAAAGTGAGTTCCACGATCACTGATAATTGCCTTGGCAGTACCAAATCTAGCAAATATTTGGGACTTGATTAAATTTACAACAGCTTTAGCATCATCAGTTTGGGTGGTTTTACCCATTTAGAAACATAATCTATTATAAGAATAATATATGTGTTTCCAAAAGAATGAGGGAAGGGCCCCATGAAATCAATACCCCACATATCAAAGATTTTCACAATTAAAATGGGGTTTTTGGACATTTGATTTCTGAGCCCAATGTTACCTGTTCTTTAGTATTTATCACAAGCCTTGTAGAAGGTGTAAGAGTCCTTCAATAATGAGGGCTAGTAAAAGCCACAGTCTAACACCTTAAAAGCTGTCCTCTTTAATGCAAAGTGTCCTCCACAAGCATATAGTGGCAAAAAGTTAGTAAGGAATGAAATTCAGATTCAGGAACACATCTTCTTACCACTTAATCCGAGTAATGCTTCCAAAGGTATGGATCTTCCCATATGTGGTGCCTAACATCACTCTTTACTTTCTCTCTTTGGGCATGGGTCAAGTCCGGTGGTGTTGTTTTGATAGCAAGATAATTAACCATATCAGCATACCATAGAGTGACCATACTTACTGAAAGTAGCTGTTCATCAGGAAATTATTCCTGTAGTGGTATTGCTTCTTCATCTTGCACTAGCCGACTTAAGTGGTCTGTAACTAGGTTCTCACTCCCCTTTTTGTCTTTAATTTCTAAGTCAAATTCTTGGAGGAAGAGTACCCAATTAATTAATCTCGGCTTGGCATCTTTCTTAGTTAGCAAACACCTCAAGGGTGCATGATTAGAAAAAATAATCACTTTAATGCCTAATAGATATGATCTAAATTTTTTTAAGGCAAAATTGATAGCTAGAAGTTCTTTCTCAGTTGTTGAATAGTTCAATTGGGCGTCATTCATAGTGCAGGAGGCATAATATATTGCGTAAGGTGCTCTTCTAACCCTTTGGCCTAACACATCTCCTATGGCATAGTCACTGACATCACACATGATCTCAAATGGTAGATTCCAATCTGGTGGTTAGATCACTGGAGTCGAAGTCAAACTCTCCTTCAATTTGGCAAAAGCAAGTTTGCACTTATCATCAAATAAAAATGTCACTTCTTTTTGCAACAATTTGTATGGGGCAATGCAATATGGGATAAGTCTTTAATAAACCTGCGATAATACCCTACATGGCCAAGAAAAGCAAGCACTTCTCGGACACTAGTGGGAAAGGGTAAGGAGTGAATAAGGTCTATCTTAGATTTATTAACCCCAATCCCTATGACAGATATTACATGTCCAAAAAATATCCCCTAATTAACCATAAAATGATATTTTCCCTAATTTAACACTAAGTTAGTCTCTATGCAGCGATTAAGTACAAGTGACAAATTTTCAAGGCATACATCAAATGAATCTCCATAAATACTAAAATCATCACAAAGACTATAATAATATTTTCAACATAATAAGAGAAGATACTCACCATGCACCATTGAAATGTAGCAGGCGTATTACAAAGGCAGAATGGTATGTTCCTGTATACAAATGTGCTAAATGGGTAAATGAAAGTAGTGTTGTCCTGGTCTTCTAGAGCTATAATGATCTGGTTATACCCTGAATAACCATCAAGAAAGCAAAAGTTAGAATGACCAACTAATCTCTTAAGCATTTGATCAATAAAAGAAAGAGGGAAGTGTTCTTTGCATGTTTTTTAGTTGAGTTTTCTATAGTCAAAGCAAACACGCCACCCAGTTTACACATAGGTAGGGATAAGCTCATTATCCTCATTCACAATAATAGTGATGCCTGATTTCTTTGGTACTACTTGTATCAGGCTCACCCATTTACTGTCAAGTATTAGGTATATAATCCTAACGTTTAGGAGCTTCAGTATCTCATTTTTCACCACCTCCATCATGGGAGGGTTCAAGCAGGGTTGTGCCTCTTTACTTGGTTTAGACTCATCTTCTATTAATATTCGATGCATGCATGTTGAGGGATAATCCCTTTGATATTGGTAATAGTCCAACTAATGGCCGTCTTACGAGTTCTTAGCACTAGGATCAACTTGTCTTCTTGAAGCTTTGTGAGCCCTTTTGCTGTTATTACAGGTAATGTGTCTTCCTCACCTAAGAACATGTACTTTAAGTGATTCGGTAATAGCTTTAATTCTAATTTAGGTGCCTGCATAGTTGAAGGAAGAATTTGTTTATTTGTCATAGGTAATGTAATGAAAGAGGCATTAAAAGTTTCAGATATTTTTGGTAAAGCATGTAATGCTGCCACTGATTCATAAACTTAACCACACACAACCAATTCCTTGATGGTTTCTTCAAAGTCATCTTCATCTAGGTGGTTAGTAATGACTAATTCCAAATCTTCCAAGCCATGAGAATTCAAAACACATTGAGATAAGAATCTATAGTATCTATTGCAAAAACAGAATTATAGTCAGCTGGATATTTCTTGCTTCAAAGATAGGAAATTTTACTTCCCCACCATCAAATTCCAGTGTGATTATCTTAGCAGAGACATCAATCTTTGCTCGATACGTCATCAAGAATGATCTTCCCAACAATAGTGGCATGAGGTTGGGTGATGACTTATCTTCCATGTCAAGCACATAAAAATTTATCGAGAAAAGCATTTCATTTACCTGCACTAAAGCATCCTTAACCATTCCTTTTGGATAAGCATTGGATATATTAGCAAGTTGTATTATCACACAAGTTTCTTGTAAAGGGCCAAGATTTAGGGACACATATATAAAGAATGACATAACATTAATAGAAGCTCCTAAATCTAGCATGGCGTGTTCAATCCCGGTGTGAGTGATTGTGCAAGGTATTGTAAAGATTCCCAGGTCCTTACATTTTGGTGAAGCTTTCTCTGACAGATAGTTAAGATATTTTCATCCACACTGATTTTCTCTTTGCCTTGGAGTTTTCTTTTAGAAGTACACAGTTCCTTCAAAATTTTTGTCATATCTGGGTACTTGCTTGATAGCTTTAAGAAGATGTAGCTTAACCTTAACTTTTATGAAAGTTTCCCTTATCTCCCTCTCTTGTTCATCCTTTTTGTTCTTTGCAAAATAACTAGGAAATTGAGGCTTTGTCACATATAATGAAGTAGGGGGTGATGGCTTTGTATGAATCTTGGTGGATGATGATATTCTTGGGTAGATGGAAGGGGCATATGAGTACCTTCATTATTCACTAGGGTTCTTTCTCAGTTCATCTCAAATGGTAGTGCAGTAGTTGGACGTTCAATCTCTCTACCACTTCTCAAGGTTATTGCATTAGCATTTTCCCTCAATTTCTCTCTGTTTGTGAGGGTAACTTTCCTGAACCCTGAGATTCCAAATGACTTACAGTTGTCACTAATTGACCAATTTGGTTTTCCAAGTTTTGGTTACCTGTCCTTACTTCTTGTTGAAACTGCATGAAGTTCTGCTGAAACTGTATGGTGTTAGAAGTAAGGGTTTTCACGAGATCCTCTATTGATGCTCCAGATGTCTGAGGAGCCATTAATGGTCTCACGTGGTATAGTTGTTGTGTCTTGCTTGAAAACTTGGTGGCCTTAACTGTGAGGTAGCTAGTTGATTAGCCCCATAATTAAAATTTAGGTGATCTCTCTACCTTATATTATAGGTCTTTGAATAGGGGTCATATTTTCCCCTTGAAAATTCCTTAAAGCATTGACCTGCTCTGAGCTATCTTCTTGTAATGAGGGGCACATGTTTGTTGGATGGCCTTATGTGTAATAGATTCCACACTTATGCACTTGCTGTGTGTTTCCCCCATCATTCTACTAACCAATGAAGCAAGTTAATTCATTTGTTACTCACTAAAAGATGTTTGAGCTCTAATGACTTGTTGGGTGGGCATACTATCTCTGGTGCTAAACTACTTAGGGTTAGTATATTATATATATCACACTTAACTTAGCCATTCAACATCTTTGAAAAAGAAAAAGAGAGACATCATCCACTTTGAAGAGATTTGAGAGCAAAAATTATTCTTGGTGGCCAAGTGCATGTGTGAGTTTGAGAGAAGCATTCTTCCTTACTTTTACTCTCGAGTGGCTGAGACCTTGTGTGAGGTGATTGGAGTATTCCTTGAGTGCAATTTCTATATGACATACTTGACAGGAAAAGGAAGGATTTTTATTTCAATTTTGAGAAAGCTATGTATTCAATTGTTTCTTCTTTTATTTTCTTTCAATCACTAAACCTATTCATTATAGGTTCCATGCATTGTGCTTCCCAAAGAATAGGTGGTAAGTGTACTTGGTTGGAAAGCAAATTGCAAGGTTAAAGTGATTACAAGAGGAATGTAAAATCATATACACTTTTTCTTTCTTTAGTCGTAAGTGTGATTTTGCTTTGGTGTTTTGTTTCCACCAATTTTAAAAGTTTGTAATGTTTTAAAAAAAATTAAAACTCATGCTTGTATCGTAAACACCTAAGGGTAATCACTATATCTAACACTAAAGCTACTCATATGATTAACAGGATGCGAAGTCTTTTTTTTAAGTTTCAGTCTCCAATGTAGTTACTTTTTGGTGCCAAACTTGATTTTGCTGCACTTAAGACATTTGGTTATCTTTTTTCGCCAAACCTAAGGCCATATAATACATTTAAACTATAGTTCAGATCAACTCCATGTGTTTTCCTTGGCTACTGTTCAAATCAAAAAGGGTACAAGTGTCTCACATTAAAGGGAAAAATAATTGTCACAAGACATGTTAGGTTTGATGTGACCAAGTTTCTATATGAAGAAAATTTTGAGAACAAGGCCAAGATGCAACACTTTGAGACATGGTCTTAACAACAAGCCATTTGTCTTATTATACCTACAACACACACACCAAACATGAATCCTGTTCTGGTTCAATGTGTAATCCAACCACTGCTTCACTGACACCAACTGTGTGAGATATGCCTACAACTATCTCAAATAGTCCTGTAACTTCAGAATCACCTACTTCTTCAGATGATAGGGTTCAAGAAATTAATGAAGTTCACAATGAAGTTGACTCAACTAATGTGGTCAGATTACCTTTTCACCATATGATTACTCAGGCAAAATGTGGCATTTTTAAACCAAAAGTTCTTCTTTTTTATCTCATTACAATAGAACCCAACATTAATCAAGAAGCTTTCACTCATACAACATGGAAAGAGGATGCAGCTGCGAAATTTAGTGCTTTGTTAAAAAATAATAGATGGGATTTGGTACCTATCCCTTGTGATAAAATAGTGGTTGGCTGTAGATGGATATTCAAACTAAGGAAACACCCAGTTGGCTAAATTGCAAGGTATAAGACTTGGTTAGTTGCTAAGGGCTACCTTCAAGCCATAGGCATTGATAACTCTGAAGTGTTTAGCCCAGTGGTTAAAACAACCACTATAAGAATAGCGTTACCTATTATAGTATCAAGAAGATATCCATTGAGCCAGATTAATGTGAACAATGCCTGTTCAAATGGAGACCTTAGTGAAGAAGTGTTCACAGAACAACCTCCAGGATTAAAGGAGGAACATTATGGTGGATAGAAACATGTTTGCAAACTTAAGAAGACCATTTATGGTTTGAAACAATCCCCAAGAGTCCGGTTTGAGAAATTGAACAGTTTTCTCAAAACTATAGGGTTTGTTTCATTTAAGGTGGATCATTCTCTATTTATCAAGGTTGTTGGACATGTCACTGTGTTTATGTTAATTTATGTGGATGACATAATAATGACAGGAAATGAACCTATTGAAGTGAAAAGAGTCATTGAAAAGTTGAATGCAGCCTTTTCTTCAAAGATTATGGACAACTTAACTATTTCCTTTGGGGTTGAGGTTAAACAGATTAAAGATGGCATTTAACTTACTCAAACCAAGTACATAATGGATATACTTGCTAAAGCAAATATACTTAGAGCCAATCCCTTACCTACATCTATGGCTATTAAGACAAAATTATATACAAGTGAAGGTGTTCCTATCATAAATCCTCAAGAATATAGTAGTGTGGTTGGGGCTTTATAGTACATAACATTGACTATGCCTGACATAGCTTTCACTGTAAATAAAGTGTGTCAATATATACAGAATCCCTTTAACACACATTAGAGAGTTGTGAAACGCATATTCAGGTATCTCAAGGTCACAATGCATCTAGGCTTGGCGTTCAACTAAGGCTTGAGTCTAAATCTTGCAATAACTGACTTCTCAGATGTTGATTGGGGCTCATGCCTTGATGATCGTAGATACACTTTAGGGTTCCCTTTTTTTCTTGGAGCCAATCCTATTTCTTGGTCCTCCAAGAAGCAGTACATGATTGCTAAGGCCCTGTTTGTTTGGGCTTATTCTGAGAATAAGTTACTTTTTTTCAAAAAATAATGCATTCTGATAAAAATATAATTGTTTGTTTGGGCTTATAGAAAACGGATAAGTTAATGAAAATGGAGAAAACCTCCTATAACAAGAAGTTAAAATTTTTAACTTTGGCTGATAAGGAGAAAAATAAGAAGAGAGAGAAACCTTCATTTCTAAAATTATTCACCCTACTTCAAAAGCCCTTCTAAATTATTGCATCCAAACATAAAACAACTTCTCCTTAAAAAAAAGTCCTTCTTCCTATAGGAGAAGGAGAAAATGCATTCTCTGATAAGCTCAAACAAACAGCCCCTAAGTCTAGCACAGAAGTAGAGGTTCTCTCTAAACAGATGCCAGTGTTGTGAAGTGATAATTAGAGTGTAATGGCTATAGCTACTAATCCAATTTTACATTCGAAAGAGAAACATGTTGAATTGGATATTCATTTTGTTAAAGAGAAAGTTTTGAACAAACAATTAATTGTGGCACACGTACCATCTCAGGATCAAATAGCTGATATTTTTACCAAGCTACTGGCAGTGTCTTTGTTTAATGTTTTTAAAGAAAGATTAAAAGTGAAAGGAGTCTTTCTTTAAGAGGGCATATTAGAGTATTGTTAACTCTTTTAAGTTTGTTAGTATACTAGTAGTAAGTGTTCAGTTGAGCCTCTATTGAGCACCAAGCTTGCATTTTAAGGCCATCGGGATAAGCAAGGGATAGAGGCTTCAGTCTTTTTCTTCAAATTTCCTTACTACCCTAATAATGTATTTGGTGGTAGTTAGGTTTACTTAGCGTCAAGCCTGAAGAGAGGCTTGTTGGATGGATTATAATCCTCAGTCAAGAATTGAAAGAATAAGTTTTTCAAGAGAGTAGCAGTAGGTGAAGAGATGCCTTTTGGGGTCAATGGTGATGGATCTCACTCTTCCCAACAAAGTGATCTCAACCTAACACAATGATGCCCAAGACTGAAAAATATAATTGTTCTACAATATATTTGGAGTTTATTTAAAGCCTTATTAGGCTATAAGAGTACAAGATAGAGAATGTTGATGACTTAATTAGTATGCTTTAGCTCATCTAAGCTTGATAGCTCAAAGGCACCATGGTTTAATTTCTTCTTATATGTTTTCTCTGATTTTGTTTTAGTCTTATGATAACTAACTTCTTTTTAAAGACAAGCATATGACACACTTTACAAAATTAACCATCCCAAAGGAGATCTTAAGGAGAAAGAGAATGTTGAGGTCGTACTCAGAATCGCTGATAACTCTTGTAAGAATGATCCCTCAAAAGAGGAAAATAAAAAAGTAATTTCCACCAACACCATGAACATAAAAATAAAACAAAAATATAAGGATCCAAAGAGAGTTTCAAGTGCCATCATTTCGAAGAGGAATGAGCTAAAAGAAAATATGCCTTTGAGGATCTCCTAAGCTAATGGCCAATCTTTATAGGGACATGGAGGGTGACTGCCCCTTGTTGGATCTAGTTGTTACCCCTAGGTGTTTACGGTACAATCATGAGTTTTAAAGTTTTTTAAACATTTAAAACAGACCAAAATAAAACACCAAGCAAACAACTCATGGTTAAAGGGAGATGTAAAATAGATAGAAATTTTTTATACCTCTTGTACTTTAATCTTGCAATTTGCTTCCCAACTAAGCGCACAAACTGCCTATTTTTTGGGAAGTACTAATTTAAGGAACCTATGATGAATAGGTTTAGTGATTGGAATAAAATAAAAGATGAAAGAAAAGATAACTGATAACTTTCAAAATTAAATTAGAAAGACTTCCCCTTTGTTCCTTGTAATATAGCGTGAAGAACGAAATCTTTAACACTCAATAAATCGAAGCCTTCAAATTGTGTTTCTCTCTTTCTCTCAAACCTAGGCCCACTAGGAAATTTTCTCTCTAAAGAATGCTTTGATGGCTAGGTGAGGGAAAAGGGTTGATGATATATATAATCACCTAACCCTAGGTCATATGAGTGAATTCAAAATATCAATCCTTAACAATTAGGGATCCACATGCCTACTAAGGGGGTAATTAGATAATCAAATTATCTAACATTATATCAATTAATAAGCATATTATTAATTTTGATAATAACATATTCTATTTAACAATTAAATAAAATATGTGTGGCTTTCTAATTGTTCATGCTTGAATTAAAATCCGAATAAATGAAATTCATTTAATTAAATCCTTTTAATTTAGTTAGTTTCTTAGTGAATGTAGGTTACCTGAGAAGTTAAAACTCTTTTAATTTCTAACATTTATTCACTTAGATAATTAGGACAATTAGGAATGAATATATTTGATCATTTCAAAGATTAATTCCCCTCCTTTGGTTGGCCTTGCACCTCTTCGTCATATTGGGAGGAGGTTGTTTCACAAGTTTGAACAATTCAAACTTTGGAACAACATTAGGATAAATAATTAATTTTATCTTAATAAAATGCTATAGCAGAAAGTCCTAATTAAATGAGAATTTAATTTAATTTTAATTAACTTCTTCAAATTAAATATTTGAACAATTTAAATATTAATTGAAAGTAGTTCAACCAAAAATAATTACTAAGATAAAAGTTGTCCTAATTGAGACAATACTTATCTTAATTAAAACAAAAAATTGTCTTAAAATTTTATTATCTAATTAAAACAACACTTGTTTTAATTATACAACTAAAGTGCGAATTATTTTTGTCTCTTTAGTGACAAGATTGTTTTTCACATTTCAAGCATGCTTAAGACAATATTTGTCCTAAAATAACTCTTCTTCTAAATTAAGACAACTCTTGTCTTAATTAAGATATTAGCTTAAATATTATCAATTAATTTCATCTTAAATCTATTCTGACTTATTATGGATTGAATTTTCTAAAGTTAGGCGGAGAATTCGTTTGGACATAAAATTTCAAGCTTCAATAAATTTGGCATTATTTTAATCTCATTAAGATATTCCAATTTTATTAATCATGAAGTCATTTCACCAAAGACTCATGATTGCACTCTTGATAATTTCTGATTACAAGAAGTTAATATTGAAAATTGATTTGTCCAATTTGTAAACCTAGTATTTGTGAACCCTCGTAGCCATCCATTAATACACGGTAAAATTACCATTTTTTCAATATTTTTTCTTGATCTCTTCATCTGATAAGTGACCAGATAATCTTTTAAAACTTTTCTAAAACTATCTTGAAATGATGAGTAGCTAATTCATTATTTTACTAGGCTTAGATATGTCACTTGTCTTCTTTAAATCTCTAGAAGTGATGTAATGCTATAAATTCAATTTCCTGGATTTATGTTCCTAGATGTTCACTCCCACAATGATCCCAACAAATAGAGTCTTGACCAATGTCACACAATGGCCATGCCCATAGTACATCAAAGATCACTATGGTCATGAACACGAGTCCATAATCCATCAAAATTTCGATTCTGCCACTAGTGGATGCAATGTATGAGTTTAAGTTCCAAGCAACGGTGTTAACTTGAACTTGATATCTCACTTGACTTTAATTCATTTAATAGTATCATTACCTAAAGTCTAATACTTCAACGATTTAAGATTCATCATTCCCTTATAAAGGAATCTCATTCTTTCTGTGGAGGTAATCTAAACACTATAGTCTTTATTGAATAGAATGACTAGCTCTACTCAGTGACTGTGAATAGTATTTCAATTTCATTCAGAGATACATATCTCTTTTTGCCTAACTATTATGCAATTATATCTTGATTTATTAGAACCTAGGAACCTTAATAGTTAGAAAATAAAGCTTACAAAATGAACTATTTATTTATTAATATTTAAAATGTATTTACATTAAATTAGAGAATACAACTTACTTTTCAAGACAACCTATTCCCAACAATCTCACACTTTCCCTAAAGTATGTATGACATATCCCTAATCCCTAATCCTTCTAAGTAACCCTTGAAACTCTTTTGTGAAAGAGTCTTTGTGAATAGATCACCCAGATTCCTTTTAGTTGCAATCTTGGTAATGACCACTTTGCCACACTGTACTATCTTCCATATGAGATGATACTTTCTCTCAATTTGATTAGGTGCCCTATGATTCCGTGGTTCTTTTGAGTTTCCATAACTCTACTATTATCACAATAGAGAGTTATGATCTTATCTACATCTAAAACCACCTCAAAGTCCTTAAAGAACTTACACAACCAAACAGCTTCCTTTGCAGTTTCACAAGTTGCAACATATTCCTCTTCCATGATGGAGTCAACAATGCAAGATTGCTTTACGCTCCTCCAAACAAAGGTTGCACCACCCAAAGTGAAAACAGAACCTGATATTGATTTTCTAGAATCAATGTCAAACTGAAAATCTAAGTTAGTGTACCCAATTGGAATTAGGTCACTACCAGAATAAACTAGCATGTAGTCCTTCATCCTACAAAGATATTTAAATATACACTTGACCACAGTCCAGTGTTCCATGCCAGGGTTTGACTAAAACCTGCTAACCAAAGCAACTGTATAGCATATGTCTGGTATGATGCAAAGTATAGCATACATGAAGCTTCCGAGGCATAGGGAATACGTCTCAATTGTTCAACTTCCATAGGACCCTTGGGTGACTACTCCTTATAAAGTTTGATTCCATGCCTAAAGGGTGTGAAATCACTCTTGGAATCTTGCAGGCTAAACTTTGTCAATAGTTTGTCAATGTAGGTTGCTTGGGACAAGGCTATCTACTTGTTCTTGCAATCTCTAATCATTTGGATCCAAAGAATATAGCTAGCCTTTCCTAAATCCTTCATCTGAAACTACTAATTCAGTAATTCTTTTAATATAGATAACAATCCTACATCATTCCCAATGAGTAGAATGTCATTTATATAGAGTACTAGGAAGATAACCTTACTCTTCTGTATCTGCGTTTTGTTGGAATACATACATAGAGTACTATGATGACAACCTTACTCTTTTGTATCCTTCAAGTGTATCTACAAGAGTCTAGACCTTGTTAGAATACATATATTCCAACTCTGATTTAATTGTCTTTTACCAATGAAAAACATTTACATCTTTAATGACTTCCTTATATGTAATGGGATCTTATTCATGTTCATTTGAAAGAGCCACCATGTACTCTCCTAGACTCATGTCTTTGTTAAGTTGTCTAATAACCTTTCCACTACGATGAGGTGCCACTGGTTCAGATTTAACTCTTGGATCTATAAAAATTATGACTTCATCATAATCATCCTTAGATTCTAACCAATCACTTTATTCTTCAATAACAATCTTACTGCGAGGTTTATGATTTCTCACAAAATCCTCTTCTAAAAAGGTTGCAATTGCACTAACAAATGCCTTCTTATCTTAGGTGTTGTGGAAGTAATATCCCCTTGTACCCCTAGGATATCCTACAAAAAAACATACCTCTAACCTTGGTTCCATCTTTGCAGAGTCAAGCTTATACACATTTGCCAGACACCCCCAAGTTCTTAAGTGATGTAAAGAAGGTTTACATCGTGTCCACAACTCCCTTGGTGTCTTATGTATTGCCTTTGATGGAGCAAGTTTTAGTAGATATGCTGTTGTTTATATACAATATCTCCAAAATGATTCTGGTAATTCAACATAGGACATCATTGACCTCCCCATTTCTAAAAGAGTCATATTCCTTCTTTCAGCAACCTCATTTTGTTGAGGTGTTCTAGGTGCAGATAAATTGGAAGTGATTCCATTATCTACCAGAAACTACTGAAACTCTCCAGATAAATACTTACCACCTCAATCTAATTGAAGTTCTTTCAATGGTTTGCTTAACTGCTTTTTAACTTCGACTTTGAATTCCTTAAATTTTCAAAATAATCAATTTTTTTTGTGTATTAGATACACGACACCATATCGTGAGTAGTCATCTATGAAGGTTATGAAATAAATATAACTCCTCTAGCTTGAATGTTCATTAGTTTACACATATATGTGTACCAAGTCTAGAACATCCTGCATCCTATTACCCTTTGCTTTAAAGGATGATTTGGTCATTTTGCCTTCAATACAAGATTCATAGATTGGTAAAGAACACTTTATTATGTCTGGTAGAGTACCATCATTTACTTGTCTCAATCAAAAAAAATATTTGTCTTAAAATTTTATTATCTAATTAAAATAAAACTTGTTTAAATTACACAACTAATGTAAGAATTATTTTTATCTCTTTTGTAACAAAAATGTTTCTCACATTTTCAAGGGTGATTAGGACAACATTTGTCCTAAGACAACTCTTTGTTTAAATCAAGACAACCCTTGTCTTAATAAAGACAACTGTTGTCTTAATAAAGACATTAGCTAAAATGCTATTTATTAACTTCATCTTAAATCTATTCCAACTTAATGTGGATTGATAGCTGCCGAGGTTGTCAAATTATATCAATTTATAACCGATTCACCAAAATCACTTGCAGTATAAGGTAACACCCGATCGAGCCCTTGGATCGCTCTAATTATGCAATCAAATCAAGAGGTTAACAAATAGGGGGAAGGGTTTTTTTTTTTTTGCAAAACTAATTATTCAAAAGCAATTAAAATGGTGAACTGAATTAGGAAAACAACTAATCTTAGGAAATTAACCAACTTGGTTTTTTATTCTATCCTTAATCACTATGGACTCATTCAATTATTAACTGAATTGTTGGTTTTAGATCACATCAAGAAGCCTCAACATGATCCATGAATCCACTACTAGATAAGCATCCAAAATTCGATCAATCAAGGTTAGACAAATTAAGCTAATCCCGAATTAACTTAAAAACTAGAAAACCATCCAAGCTAAACAATTCACCAAATACCTTTTTTACCTTGTTTAATCTCTGCAATCCTCTTTTAACATACGATAAATACACAATTATCATAAAAACATTTCAATCAAATTAAGCAACTCAATCAGAATTAGACAAAGAGGAAGGAAAGAAATTCAATTAATACTTGAATGCAGAAACAATTAAAATCGAATCTCAAGATTAAGCATCAAGATGTCAATCCCTAAGATTGATTAAAATTTTTAGCCCTCCATGAACAAGAGGGAAAAATTGCAGAAAAGCAAAGAAAACATAAAGAGAAAAACTAAGTAAGAGAATGAATGAAATGCAACTAATCAGTCTGCTCCCTTCTACTATTGTCCCACCTTATTAGTGTCTTTAAAAATATATAATCCAAGTCTAACCCTAGGTTATAATTAATCCCTTTCTATTAGCTTTAATTGGACACCTAGTTTGCCTTAATCGGGCTCATGATGAGAGAGTTAGGCCCAATTTACTCTTAACAGCTCTCTAGACTCATCAGTTGACTTCGAGGGCTAAAAACACATCAGAACGCCACCGTTTGGATAAGTGGTCTTCACAAGAATTGAATTTTTATGTCTCAGATGTCCAATGGTACTGGTTTCAGCTCCATATGACATCTACATCCCAATTTATGATCCAATCTCTACATACTATCCAGGTTCCAGCTATAGCATCTTTGTTCTAACTTCCAGGTTATAATATGGCCTACTAGATATCCAATTCAGCTTAGAGCTCTACATCAAAGTGTTATATATTTCTCTCAACTTTCCTACAAGGTAAAATTCATGATTATCAGATGTCTAGAACCCAAGTTATGCCCAAAATACAGAAGCAGTGTAAAATTCCCAATAATGCTAAAAAATACAATTAAGCCTAATTGGAACCAAAATTTAGAAAATGTGGTCAAGCCTAATCAATTAAGCATATAAGAGCCTTAAAAGACTAATTATGAGGGTTAACTAATGTATAAAAAATCTGTTTATCATGGATTGAATTTTTCAAAACTACTTGAGAAATCTGTTTGGACATAGGAATTCAAGGTCCAATAAATTTGATATTATTTTAATCTCATTAAGATAATCCAATTTTATTAATCATGAAGTCATTTCACCAAAGACTCATGATTGCACTCTTGATAATTCTTAAAATTATGAGAAGTCAATGTTGAACATTGATTTGTTCAATTTGCAAACCTAGTGTTTGTAAATCCTCGTAGTCATCCATTGACACAATGTAATGTTATCGTTTTACCCATGATGTCAATTTTGTCCCTTAGTTGTAGATTTCATTCGATAAATAAAAAGATAATCTTGTGAAACTTTTCTAAAACTATATTGAAATGATGAGTAGCTAATTCATTATTTCACTAGGCCCAAATATGTCGCCTATTTAAGTGATGTAATGTTACGAACTCGATTTCTTAGATTTATATTCATAGATGTTCACTCCCACAATGATCCCAACATATAGAGTCTTAATTATTGTCACACAATGGTCGTGCCTATAGTACATCAAAGATCATAATGGTCATGAATTCGAGTCAATAATCCATCATAATTTCGGTTCTGCCACTAGCAGATGGAATGTGCGTGAGTTCAAGTTTAAAGCAATGGTATTAACTTGAACTTGATATTCACTTGATTCCAATTAGTATCATTACCGAAACTCTACTACTTCAATGATTTGAGATTCATTATTCCCTTAGAAATAAATCTTATTCTTTCTATGAAGGTCATTAAAATACTACAGTTTTTATTAAATTGAGTTACTAGCTTTACTTAGTGACTGTAAATATTATTTCAGATTAATCAAAAGATACATATCTCCTTTTGCATAAATTTTATCAAATGTATCTTGGTTTATTAGAATCTATAAACATTAAGAGATAGAAAATAAAGTTTACATAAATGAACTCTTTATTTATTAATATTTAAAATGTATTTACATTAAATTAGGGAATACAACTTGCTTTCCAGAGCAACCTATTCCCAACAAAACAAGCACAGGACCCTAACCTAGAACAGAATCGCAATATGCTGCCAAGGACGTTTAGCTCTGATACCACTTATACAGGAGAGTTTGATTTTCGAATATTCTAAAGAAACTGAGGAAATAAGAGAAAGCAACAGGGAATCTGAAATGAATGAAGGATTACCAAGTTGAAATATACTAATTTATCATTACTGCATAGCTTTTACAATAGAGGGAATAATGAAGGAGAAGGAAAAATAAAAGATGAAGTTAGGTTGCAAAAATGTCTGCCTTCTATTTGAAAGTAACTAACATATAACCTTATAAGAAATAACTAATTAACAATAATTACTATTGCCAATTTAGGGATTAAAACATCTCTTAGCTCCTACCATATTAGCATGTTTGACTTCCAGCTCAGTGAGTGTTTGAGACTCTGTATCACAACATTTCTTCTTTTATCACCAGGTTGATTTTCTTTTCCTTCACTGCCTAGGTTATCTTCTTTTCCTTCACTGAAAAATGCCCAAGTCCATTTTCTTTTTCTTCTATCATGATTATCTTCTTGCTTGTTTGTTTAGTGGATCTGATGTTGTCAATGTTGTCGTATATAAGTTTATGATTTATTAATGTTAGTAATGCCACAGTCCCTATCTCTCTCTGCTTTCCTTTTGAATTTTCTTGAGAAAATTTTGTGTCTATTTGGTTGGTAAAAAAATGGGAAATTTTGAAGGTGGGTTAAGTAAAGATAAGGACTTTAGATTCAAGGGTAACGAGTTAAAGTTAAAAATATTTGAAGAAGGGATTTGTCCCAATTAGTAGGGGAGGAGTTTGATGGGGTTGAGTGATGTGCAAATTTTAAATGCTCGCAAGTATACGAATAACTAATAGTTTAATGATAAGTTTACCCTGATATCAATCTTTTAAGGAATTGTGGTTTAAATCCTTAATTATTTTCTTTAAAATACTAAATTTAACAAACAATAAAAATAAAATAAAATAAAATCCTTAAGTGAACAAAATAAAATCCTAAACATTCTAACCAATTTATTAAAATGCTCAAAATAAATTAATTAAGTTGAACAAATTTGCAAAAATAATAAATAAAATCGAACTAAAACCTATGGAACCTAATGAGGGTTTAGCTAACTAACCAATCTTATATTGAAATATCATATAAATTAAACAAAAATTCCTAAGTTGAAATTTTTTTTTCAACTAAGGCTAGAGAATCCAGATGATCATAGATAATTATCACTTATAATTAACTAATTAATTTCCTTGGTCAAGATAATTACTTAGTTAATTGGATTAAGCACAAAAAACACACAATCATCTAAATTAAATCAAATCAATAAACTTAATTTAAACTCTTGTTCAATAGAGCTTAATTAGTTAGAGATAATGTATCAAACACCTAATTCTCAAATGCTAATTTTAATTACAAATAATGGGTGATTAGTCCGCAATTTATAATCAAATGGGATAAAAAGAAATAATCTGAAACTTGCATTAAACACAATCCATTAAAATATTCAATACAGTATAAGTAGCTAAGCTAAACACCCACAATATATTTAGCTTCTCATAACTAAATTCAAACCAATGAATTCGAATACAAAATTCCAAACATATTGCAAAATAAATAAATAAAGTAAATGAAAGTAAAGAAAGTCTTACTATCTTAAGCTACAACAATGGCATGACTCCTACATGGCCAGCGAGTGGTGATTCTCGACGGGCTAAGATGGAATGGGCATCACTTCTGACTTTGGTCTTCACTGGCGAGGATGAGGAGGAGGAGAAGAGGAAGGAGAAGCAGAAGAAGAGAATATATGATGGAAGTAAAATTTATAGGGAGGAGGAGGCCAAACTCCTAGTGGAAGAGGGAGTCTCGTGCTGCTGTGCTGCCCCCTCTTTCCCTCTTGGTGCAATTCTTCCTTTTTGCTATTAGAGCTTCCTTTTTTTCTCATGCGTTTTGCCTCTTTTTTCTTTTAGAAATAAGGCACTTCAAATTTCTTCTTTCATTCTTCCTGCAAGCACCAAAAAGAACCTCAAAGTGATATAATTATAAAATAAAATGCATAAAAAAGAATTGAAAATATAGCAAAATACAAGGACAAATATTGATTTATTGAATTTTCCCAAACCTAGATTTTGCTAGCCTTCGAGCAAAACAAAGAGAAAAATTAAATTTAAAAACGAACCAAAAAACTCGAATCAACAAAACTTTCATGCCTTAATTTTCAATATGCCTAATAATTAAATATTTTATACACAACTGTATTCAAAATGTCATGCATATCAGACGTCCATATTCCAATGGTCCAAACATTTCCACATCAATTTCCCCTAAATATGATGTCAAGAATCATAATTTTGTTTCGACTCTAAGACTTACATATTTACTCATTATAGCACATTGATCCTAGGTCTTAAACACTCAACAAGCATATGGAAATAGAAAATATGTAAATAATAAATAAAAATATAAATTTGCATATGAATATGTATATAATCAATAACCGCTCAGATGTTTACAAAATAGATCCCATGAAAGGAATCAAAGATTAGGATTATAGAAATACTACATTGCCTATATCACATTCTAACTAAACTCCTCAAGTTAGAAATATCAAGCATATGCTTATGAATAGATAAGAATTTGACTTCATGGGATTGTGAGAGTATATCTTATGCCACCTTCTTTTCTTTTCATTTTTTGCAATAGCAACTTTCACATCCTTGAAAGAACTTGAAATCTCTTCTATATAATTTTTTTCTCTTTTTCTCTTTTTCTTTATATATCTTTTTCCTTCTTTTTTTTATACTTTGAAGAGACCCAAGGATGGTTTAGCTATAGAGATTTTGGCAACAACCTCACATATTTTTTGTAAGCACAAGAAATTAATTATGAGATAGAATATAAGTACGGAAACATACTCAAATTCCCTACTCAAGTTATTTAGCTAAAATAATGAAAATAAACAACATGATTCCTCAATTAAGGTGTAAAATCCTAACATTTAATGTAAAACCTATAGAGATGTTTAGATAACAAAAGAACTAACTCTCACAATAAAACGCTTATGACTCAAAGAACTCACAAAGTAGTCTCCACTATTTGATTCTTAAGCATCAAATTTAAGTTCATTTAATTTCAACATTAAGAACAATGTTTATGGAATATGAACATTTATCAGTCCTCACAACAAACTTTGAAAGTAATAAAGAAAATAAATATAATACATAAAAGACTTAATTACTCACCAAAAAGCAAATTGAAGCATCAAAAATTTTGTTTTAAAAGTTTTTATTTGGATCCCCAAACCTAAACTAAACAGTGTCCAAAATGTTGGAAAAGCATGGGCTTAGAAAAGTGCTTGGAAGGAAATAAATATATAAGAAACTAAAGAATGCAAATAAAAAAAATGAAGAAATACTACCAAATATAGGTGGGTTGCCTCCCACCAAGCACTTTCTTTAACGTCTTAGCAAGACGTTACCCTTTCTTGTTAAGAAGGATGCACCTTAATCTCTTTTACTTTAAGTGTTTTCTTCACCCTCTCATTAGTGAGAGCAGTTTCATACTTATCCTCTACCTTTTCGTACAACTAAGTGTCATGAACAAATAAGTCCAAAAAATCAATAAAAGAACACTCAACTGTAGTAGAAATAGAAGAAATGTGTAGAGAATCAAACACTTTAAATTGAACTATCTTTCCTAAGACTGTCATAATTAACTTATCTGTAATATAAATATTTGTCTTGGTTATTGTCATGAACGGTATACCAAGAAGAATTGTATGCACTTTATCCACATATGGGGGGCCCCTCCATGACTTTCTCATATTCCTTATATATCCTCTTTGTAGTGATGAGTTTCTTGAAAATTTTGGCATAGGAAGGAATATTCTTGATAACTTCCAAAAGAGGCAAATTAATATTAACTTTAGAAAACATGTCAAAAATTATAGAAAATTGCTTATTCGATTCAACTTCCCTTAGACGATTCGAATAAAAAAGTGGGGGTTTATAGGGATTGGCCGCCTTATAGAGCAAGGGAGAAGAAAAAGACTCATATTTATTGTTCTCAAACTAGCTTAGAAGATTGAGGGTCCTTAACTTAACTTCCATGAGAACTTTGTTCTAGCTTTACTCTACATTTGAATTGCCTGCATCATGTGATAAATCATCAAAACGTTCATCATCAAAATCTTTATTAATAATTTTACCACTTTGAAGACCGTAATAGCCTTCGCCTACTCAAGTTGGGTTGGCAACTTTCCTTGTTGATGGCCTTACAGCTGTTCTGTAATATGCCCAATTTATATTTCCATCCTCTTCATTAAAGCCTCTAAGGAATCCAACATATCCTCTTGTCATTTATGGTTCTCTCTACTAAGTTAAATAAAGGCATTCAGGTTTTCTTCCAATGTTGGTTTCCTAGGTTGATTGGGTGGTCCAGCTTACCTTTGATATTGACTCGACTTTGATTTTTAAGCATATCCCAGGTTATTGTTGGTCCAGGAGAAATTATGATGATTTCTTCACCCAGGATTATATGTATTGGCAAAAGGATCAGTCCTCTGCCTTGGTTGGTAGAACTCCATCAAATTAACTTGTTCTCATAATCCATCTACATAAGGATCATGAATCAAAGAACAAGTATTAGCACCATGCCCAAAACTATCACAAACTCCACATACTTCATGATTAGCCGTGTTTTTAGTAGTGAGGAGTTTGATTTGTTTAGTTAATTCTGTAATTTCTAAGGCCATCTCATTGTTGGAGCTTAATTCATTTACTCCAATTCTCATTCCTCTGGCACTCATTTGTTGGGAGTTAGCACCCAACATCTCATATAGCTCATAAATTTCCTCTGTAATGTTTTCTCCCATAGCTCCCCCAACTACATTATTAACTATGTATTAACATTGTAGAGTCAACACATCATAAACAAAATGATTTTGGAGAAGCATTTGAATTTGTCCCATGTTTCCTAAAAGGGTTCTCTTTCCATTTAAGTAAAAGTGACAATTTTAGTCCATAATTCAGTGGTCTTTTGGTAAGAGTAGAACTTCCCCATGAATTTGTTGTACACCACTTTGCATGTAATCGAACTTGGTGGAAGGGTCATCAACTAGGCTTTAGCTCTATCTTTCAATGTATAGGGAAAACGCCTCATCTTGAGTTGGTTCTCATTAAGCCCTTGCAAAGGAAATGTTTGTACTATTGTATAAAAGTCCTTGATGAAATTTAAAGGGTCTGCATTGGGCATTCGGTAGAAGGAGGGGAACATGGAATAATGGATGTTTTTTAACTTATAATTTCATGCTGCTTCCCCAATCAGATACAAGGTATAGAAGTGTCAATAATTAGCCTTGCATATTCTTTCATTACTAGGTCTTACAACTACTTTTAATATGTTATGCTCCATACTCACTATTTTAATGAAGATGAAATTAAGCTACCAAAATAAAATAAAATAAAAAACACAAACAATAAAAATCACAAAGAAAACAAAAATCACAAAGAAAAAAACAACAAAACACTCAAAAAAATAAATTTAGCATCAAAGAAAACAATTAAAAATTTAAACACCAACTCCCCGACAATGGTGCCAAAACCTTGTTATGCAAATTTTAAGTGCTCACAAGTATACGAATAACTAATATTTTAATGATAAGTTTATCCTAAGGTTAATCTCTCAAGGAATTGCAGTGGTTTAAATCCTTAATTATTTTCTTTAAAAGACTAAATCTAACAAACAATAAAAATAAAAATAAAAATTTAAGTGAACAAAATAAAATCCTAAACACTTTAACTAATATATTAAAATGCTCAAAATAAATTAATTAAACTAAAGGAGTGCAAAAATAATAAATGAAACTGAGTTAAAACTTATGAAACTTAATGGGGGTTTAACTAACTAACCAATCATGTATTGAAATATTAGGTGAATCAAACAAAAATTCTTAAGTTAAGATTATTGGTTTCTTTCACTAAGGCTAGAGATTCCAGATGATCACAGTTAACTCTCACTTACAATTAACTAATTAATTTCTTTAGTCTAGATAATTACTTAGTTAATTAGATTAAGTACAAGGAAAAGCGCACAGCCATATAAATTAAATCAAATCAAGGAATTAATTTGAATACACGTTCAAGAGAACTTAATTAAATGGAGGTGATGTGTCTAACACCTAATTCTCAAATATTAATTTTAATTAAAAATAATAGGTGATCAATCCAAAATTTATAATCAAATAGGATAAAGAATAATGAACTAGAAATAATCTCAAACTTGCATTAAACTCAATCCATCAAAATATTCAATACATTCCTAGTAGCTAAGCTAAACACCCATAATATATTTAGCCTCTCATAATTAAATTCAAACTAATGAATTCAAATACATATTACAAAATATAAAAAAAAGGAAAAAAAATAAAGTAAAGAAAGTCTTCCTCTCTTGAGTTGACAACAATGATGTGATTCCTATGTTGGCCGGTGAAACGATCAGTGGGAGGATCTACGATAGAGGTAAAATTTATAGAGAGAAGGAGGCCAAACTTCTTGTGGAAGAGGGAGTCTCAAAATGATCGGTGATGGGAGGATCTAGATGGAGGTAAAATTTATAGGGGGAAGGAAGCTAAACTCCTTGTGGAAGAGGGAGACTTGAGCCGCTGTGTAGTCTCCTCTTTCCCTCTCTATGCCATTCTTCCTTTCTACAATTAGGGCTTTTTTTTCTCATAGATAAGAAGAAGAAAAGGGTGAAACGGTACTTTTTGCCTTTTTTTTTTTTATAGAAATAAGGCAATTCAAAACTCTTCTTTCATACTTCTTGCAAACACCAAAAGAACCTCAAAGTAACATAATTCTAAAATAAAATGTATAAAAGAAATTAAAAATATAATAAAATATTAGGATAAATATTGATTTATCATTGAGTAATTTCCATGTGAATTACAAGACTGGAGAGAAAAAATAGGGAAAGAGAGAATCCTTTAATCTTTGAAGAGAAAACATGAGTAATATTAGTACAGTGTCAAAGTTTGAGCATCCTTCTTCTTGGCTTAGCACAGAGACATTAAGAGAATGAAATTGTGGTCTTCCTCTGCCCACATGTGAAGGACGGCTTATTTCATTGAAAGAAAAATCATAACTTCACCTTATTAGATGGTTTATTTTCATTTTACCGTTTTGGGTCAAAATGGTTATCCTTATTAGATACTTTATTACTTAGAAGCAACAAGTACTCCTACAATCTAAAAGATTGCATCAGAAGTCTAATACTGTCACCCAAGGTTATGTTAGTAGGGAGCATCCAAGGTTTAAGAAAGTACATTTCCAACTTGGTGTGATAGTGAGAATCCTTAGCCTATTATGATCCACATTCCTTCCCAAAGGTGAATCATCTCCACAACTCTTCTTATGCCTTCATATATTATATTATATTCAATTTGGGAAGGTTCCTGTCGTGAACGAATGTGAGACCACTCACCTGAAAGCCATCCAGCCATGTTGAACGTGTGAAAATCATTTTCTTCCTTGCCCCTCTAACCTTCCTTACCATAAATTCCACCGTCCATCCCTGTGAATGCACATCCCTAACAGAAAGAGAATGTCCCACATATCCTCTTCTATAAGTTGCTAAATCATATATATTTTGGTGCACGGAACTACAGACTCCAACAAGGCCTTATTTTTGAAGCACTATATGTTCATATCTGATAGTCAAAGTCCAAAGCAAGTTGACATCCTACGAAAAGATAGTCCAAAGTTTCAAGGCACTCACTACATAAGGTTCAAGTGATATTTATCAATAGATGGTGTGTTTGTAGCATATCAGCTGTTGGACGAGTTAAGTTCAAGAACTAGAATATCAATTAAACCTAAAAATTTTCTCTAGTCATTCTCTATAGTTGAAAAATTAGAGATTAATGTTTATAATTAAAAATATGGTTAAAAAATAATGACCTGTTAGTTTGCCAAAATATCCTAAATACTATTATAATTAATTATTTTAGACAGAATTACACTAATGGACATGTAATTGACGCCTATGGAATGGCATCATTATCAATTAAATTGTGCATGACAGCTTATTTTCGTCAATTTTTATTGTTAAACTTATGGCATGGCATCATTATCAATCATCTTGAATGAGATTAATTGTAAGAGAAAATCTTCAAATTTTAGGATTTAACTGTTTGATCTTTGTTTAAATAAAATAAAATAATTTTCTTTATGCGCTTATGATTTATCTAAAATTCTTGGAAACCTTCATTGAATAAAGTTGATTAGAGTGTCCTATCAAGAGAGTTAATTAACTGAGGAAGATAAGTGGGTGAGAAAATTCAATAAAGGCGAAAGGGAACGTCCAAGAAATTTTATCCTTCTAGCCCTTTGATAAAATCATAAAAAGGCAAAAGGGTGTAAATACATTATATGCTAAGATTTTGGAGAAAGCAAAGTGAGAAAAAAATAAGTTGATTGTTTGCTAATGTTCAATTACGTGCCAACTTACTTAGAATTGTGCTTAGATTTTTTGTACTTAAACTTTGAATGTTTGAAACTCTCAAGTTATTAGCATAAGATGGGAGGAAAAGGTGAAGCGGGAGATAACCAAATGGATTGGTCAAATCAAAATACAAAGACATTTATTGATATTTTTATGATCGAGTGAAGAAGAAATAATTGTAGAGGTCAACATTTAAGGTAGCAATTTGAAAAGAGATCAACGTTGAGTTAACTAGAATCATTAGAGAAAACTATGGCGTTGACAGGTTGAAGGGAAAGTTTTACTGTCTATGCACTCAACATGGTGAATTTTCAACTTTATTGGCTCGTACAGGGGTTACACGGAACATTGCATCTAATAAAGTAATGATCCAGAAGATGTACGGCAAGACTTGTAAAAGGTATGCGCAAATTTAGTTGATTAATATTCTTATATATCATTGTTATTTAATCATACACTTGAATTCTAAAGTTGCTCTGTGAAGTTTTGAAGAAAGGAAGTTACTACATATAAAAATTATGTTTGGTTGGTCTTGTAGATTTCTAAGAATGATAAACATTTTCGCGTTTGGTTCAGAAGCTATTTTCTTGGGAATATAAGTTATTTTTATAAATATACCCCTATATATAAATTTCAAGAAATTTATATTTTAAAGAAAAATTGGGATTAATGGTTGGGGTTGGAGTTGGGGTTGGGGTTGGGGTTGAGGTTGGTGATTTGGGGTTTGGAGTTGGGGCATTGGGGTTTAGGGGTTAGGGTTTGAGATTTGGAGTTTGTAATTTGGAGTTTGTAATTTGGAGTTTGGGGTTTGGGGTTTGGAGTTGGGGGCTTGGAGTTTAGGGTTTAGAGTTTGGGGTTTAGGGGTTGGGGTTTGGGATTTGAGGTTTGGAGTTTGGGAGTTTGGAGTTTAGGGTTTGGGGGTTAGAGATTTGGGGTTTTAGGGATTTGAGATTTGGGATTTGAGGGCTTGGGGTTTGAGATTTGAGATTTGGGGTTTGGGATTTAGGGTTTGAGGGTTTGGAGTTTTTGGTTTCGGAATTTGGGATTTTTAAAGTTGTAGTATGATGGTTTGTGAGGAAGGATAAAATGATCATTTGCATACCTTAAAATTTTCACATGCGGTGGGAATCTAAGATTACCAGCTCTTCACATGAAATTTTTTTTTTTAGAAAATTTGTTTAAAATGTGTTACTGGGAATCCTAATTTCTTAGAAATTTTTTTTTTAATCTCTATAGCAAACGTAGAAAACTAAAATTTCTAACTAATAATTCTCAAAAAATGTAAAAAAATTCTGGTATCAAACTCCCTTTTATTGTTAGACGAGGATTCAAAGAAACTAGTGAAAAAAATATATTGGGCCAGCGTAAAGAGGCAAAAATTTCAAGGCTAGACAAATTAGAAGCTTGTCTAGACTAATGGACTGAGATAACGAATGCGGGGACAGAGTTATCTAAAGCAAGAATTGAAGCTTCTAAAAAGTATAAATTTGATATTAAGATATAATTATAAATAAATAATTTTATTAAAAAATAAATATGTTGTGTTTAAATATAAAAATAATTAAAAATAACGTATAAAAATATTTTTTAAAAAATTTATAAAATATTTTAAAAATATATTTATTTAAATAATTTTTTTATTTAAACTTATTTTTTTAATTAGATTTTTGGCTTCTAAACAAACAGATAAAACTGCTCGTTCTGTTTTTTGTTTTTTATATTTCATTGTACATTTAAGGAGAACATCACTCTTTTTTCTACATAAAATCACGCGCTGGAGACGCGAGTGACAGGGCATGCCCCATTCCTCAAATCCAAAACCCGATGGAAAATGGTTTATGGTGATGACAGTGATAATTAGAAAGAGTGTCCAAAGTTTCCCATTCAGTCCACCTTTGAAAAGAAGTGTAGCTTAAAGAAGGAACAGAGCGGGTCCCAGTGCTGGGTCACCACCTCTTCTGGGTCCCACTTTCTCTCTCTCCATCCTTTCTGTACCGTAACACGAGCTAAGTTGTACTACTAGCGGCTAATTCAAAGCAGCATCAACCAAAAAAGCAAAAGCTAACCATAACTATCACCAACATAACTTTTAGTTGCAGAGACTGAGCTCCCTCCCTAGAGAGAGAAGCAGAGTTATAGAGAGAGAGAGAAGCGGGGCTCAAGCTCTAATAGATCCTTCTCACTATTGTAGTTTCAAGAAAGAGAAAGCATGGTTTGCAGATCGAGAAAGAGCTCTGTGGACGGAAAAGGGGAAGCTCTGAGCTTCATCAAGCTTTAGAAGGAAATACAAGGAAAAAGAGAAAGGAAAGGAAATACCCATCGTTAAGAAACTCGTTCTTACATGATTTCGTTCTTCATTCCAATGGTGGGTTAGTTCACATCTGTTTAGACAGCAAATTTCTTTTTATTAATACTTCTTCTGGTTTTCTATTTTGGTGGGCCTAGATCTCTCTCTGGGTCACCATTTTTTTGCAATTTCAGATTCTTTCAGTTGTCGGTTTTTTGTTCGTTCAATGTTTGGTTGGGGAAGCTTGGGCGTGAAGCTCATGGGTTTATTATGTAGGGATTGTGCTGCAATGGAAATTGAAGGAAAGAAGGGAGTTTTGCATTTTGGCGTTTTCGACCTTGTGGGTTTTGTTGCCTTTTTTGGTTCTGTCTGTCTGTCTGTCTTTTTTTTTTTTTCGGTCTTCTGGGAATACGAGTTTTCGAATTCCTGTATCTTTATGAAAATATACTATTTTTGAGTTTTACTTGATGGCGAGCGAAGTTAGTGATTCAATGACGATTTGATTTCCTGATATAGTGAACATCATCAAGGTTTTGCAAGTTGGGTTTTCTTGCATAAGACTTCTGTATTTTGAGGCTCTTTGATTTGTCGCTCAGTGAGGCTTTGCTGATTATATTTGCCATCACTTGTCTACAAGCTATGATGACATTCCATCATTTCATGATTTTTATTTTATCTATTAATTTATTTTCCCTTTGGACTTTCCCATTTCAAATTTTAATGATCAAATTTAAATTATATAAGCTCCTATATGTTTAGAGCTATCCGTAATAGGAAATAGAATTTAGACAATGCCTTATTGTTTGATGGGGGTTAGGGTTGCTGATGGCTGAGGTTTCATGATGCTTTGGCTTTTCTATATCTTCATTTCTATGTTAATTTAATTTAATTTATGATGGCGTTTGCTCTTTCCGTATCCCACTCTACCGAAGCGAAGTCAGATTTTATGATTCTTCTACATTCTTTTTCTGAAGGCTAGTTTACTGTGTTATTTCACTTTTGCTGGTTCAGAAGGCACCTATCTTTATTTTTTAGTTGGTTACTAAGTGAAATCTGACTTAGCTTAAATAAGTGAAGCCCCTATTGAATGAACTCTCGTTCCATTTGCAGGGTCTTTTTATCTAGAAATTTTTATGTGATGTTATGTGATATTGGGACATGGAGAGGGTTCCAGAGCCAAAGGCACTACCTCGGATGTTGCCTGTCCTGGTTGAGGTATCAAATGCACACTCAACTGCAGCAAGAGAAGGTGCTCTGAGATCAAATGTAGAGGACGTTTCAAGTGTGCGGGGAATTCTAGCAAGAGAGGCTAATCAGTTGTCAAAAGCACGGGATGGGCCCATCACACGTCTGGCCTCCATAAGAGAAGTGGCTCAGTTATCAAATGCACGGATAATTTTGGTGAGAGAAGATATGGGATTTAACGCACGAGCCTCTCAAGAACCTGTCTCCCCTGCACCTGTAAGAATATTGAAAGCAAAGGCCTCTTTGCCAGAATCAGAAGAACTTATGCCCGATGTTGAGACATTGAAGGGCAGCAGTGTTTCATTTGAGGAGGGTGGTCCAAGTTTGTTTGCTGGTGCTAGTCATCCCCCAGAACCTGTTGATATGGATCTGATGAGAACAGTTTATGTACCAGTAGGTCAAAACAAGTCTGAGGCTGGATGCTTAATGAAGAGCTTGTCTATGAAGGGTCCTTTCCTAGAAGATCTCTCAATTGGTGTTCCCACTATAAAACCAAGCGTAGCTGTTCTTTCCCCTGCAGAAAGTCTAGTTGAAGAGCCAAATGACATGTGTAACTTATCCTCACCATTTTCAGGTCCTCGTGGATCACAGAATACTGAGAACTCTCTCGTAGCTCCAGATTCTGAGGAGAAAGAATGTGTTTGGGATGCTTCTCTGCCTCCAAGTGGCAATGTCAGTCCACATAGTAGTATCGATAGTACTGGTGTTGTCACAGCAATGAGCATAGTCAATAGTTGTGCAAGTACATATCGGAGTGATGCAATCACTAGTGATGGCATGCTTAGTATAGATAGGAATTGTGATAG